>KE525297.1:1334245-1407764 GCA_000441895.2 Anopheles sinensis | reverse complement strand
TTTAGTGAACTTTCAACTTCTGTTACCGTTATCGGGGCAGGATGTGACTTGTTCTATCACGTTTCAACTTGCTCAGTACTTGGAATTGTTGCAAATTGAGTGGGTAGAGTTTCGAATTATCGCCTGAAAAAAGCAACCTAGCTTCGAATTTTACTTCGAATTACCGAGTGTACCAAATCGTATTGGTTTTATTCGAAATAGCGAGAGTTTTCCAAGGGACAACTGATATACTTCGAATTATCGAGAGTTTCGAATTATCGAAAGTTTGAATTAGCGAGAGTCGACTGTAAGTAGTTACACTGTTTTTAACTGTCACAAGCTCGTTCTGAGGCATGAAAAAAAAAACGTAAAATTACAACACTCAGTATCTCATAATCATAATTGCAACTTCTCTCCTATTGCTATCCTTTAGTTTACCATTTATTTGTGTCGAAAACATCGATTTAATTGTGATCAATGTAACTCAGCTTGTAAAATCTCAGTTTTTTAAGTGTTGAATTTTGATTTGTTGAACTTTTGCGATCATCAGCAACAGTTTCAAATATCCGTTAAAAATGTTTAATTTGGTTTGAGATCCATAAACTTATTAAGGACATGTCTTAACAGTTTGTTAAATTTCCATAAGAATTACTTATTAGAGCTAAAAGAAGAAAGAAGTTTAATCATTCAAGTAATTGCTGTTAGAAATAGTAACAGTTCCAACGCCAGTTGTCAGATCGGCCCAATCAAACTTTGCCAAATTAAGGCTAATTTTGGTTTGCTCAAGGAAGCGCCCCAAATAATTTCTTTTAATCCTGTTTTTATTGCACCGTTAGACCGAGTCTTAACAATTGCATGCTTGAAAAATGAAAATGTTTTAGAATTTGGACTCAAAAGATGGATAACTAACATTAGAGTTTCGTCGTGTTCAGATTACATATCGATTAAAATGGGAAAGAAACAGAAATTTGATCATGGGTGTGTTACCTATCTGAAATGAACATTCAAAACTGAGAAAATGTAAACATGATGAATCAATCCAAACTGGAAACTTACGAACGTCTTATTATTGTTTTTTGAAGCTAAACGTAATCTACTAAATAAAACAAAAAGACAGCGTTGCCAGACGGACGGAACAAATTTGTGCAAACAACTTTGGCCCGGAGAAAAATACACATTTTATGAGCGCACGGTTGTCACCTAAGCCTAAGGTAAGTCGCACATCCCACACTCATCTTATGCAAATCTATCTATGTACCGTTGAAAAAAAGTGTTCGCCGGTTGAAAAGTGAAAAAAAAAGAAAATCAGCGGGGAGGCTTCGAAACGAGCGCGAAGCGCCTAATTGCAACGAACGGTAATTTATGGGCAATATTGGCATCTCGGGTGTATTAGCGAGGGCCGCTTCGATCGTGAGGGATCGGCAGCCCGGTGAATAGCGAATTATCAGCCCTAATTAACATTCAGTATTTGAGCTTCGACGGCGATGTTCCGGCGAAGCTGCAGAGGAACTACTCGGTCGGGATTAATCTGCCGCAAATAAGAGGTCGTAAATTTCCATGAAGAAAAAGTAAATGTCATCCAATCGCATTCGAGAAGGATAAGGGAATGTTTAATTTGCTGTAGTACAAATATGTATGTAGATGAGACGAAGGTGACAAACTTTAGAAACTAAGAATTGCCTTAACTGTCAATTGTATTAAATTAAAACCTATGGTTTTCTTTTTCATGTGCTTCGTTAAACCAAACCTAGGTGGGTAAATTAAAATTAAGTTCAACATGATTGCTTACATAATTTTCTAGTTGCATTCTGCATGCTACGTAGATTTTCTGCATTTTTTATTTGGAAACATTGTTAGAATTCTTACATTGTACCTCTTTGCTTGTAAAACAAAAAGCCCTTTAAACCTCGTGCATATCCACCGGCTGTGGCCTTCACATGACACCGGGCACCTTTCGCAACGTTCGTAACAACTGTGGGCTCGGGCCGCCGCCGCGATTGATGCCGAAGGTGACATTTCGATTTGTTCCCGCCATCCAGAGTCGTCGGGCAGGCGAAACAAATGTTTGCGGTTTTGCAGTTGGCGTAAAGTTTACCGCCGTGGGCACCACGAGTGCATTAGATTACATTCCGCAACGAGAAGGCACATAATGCCTCGCGCGAAGGTCGCACGAACGGAATCGCATTCCTGCGATTGTTGCGAGCTGGGCCGGGCCAAGTGCAGCTGCATTTGCGGAGAAGACGGGAACCAAATTCACCGGTTTTTGCCCCAATTTTGTAGCGAACTATAAATAAAACTTTGGAACAAAAACATAAACCGAATCGATAGAGAAATCAATTCCCAGCGGTTTTGTGTGGGATAGCGAAAAAGTGCATGTTAAAGCATGCCCTCCCACCCATACTGCATCCGGTGATCGGTGGGCGTTTTAAGGCAGTTACTGCAGGATAATTGTGGGAGGAATTTCAAGCATTTCGTTCGCCGCATTCTTCTCGAGTGAGCCTCAAACTTACATGACTTCTATTCGCCAACACGTGTTTCGACGAACACCTGCGTTTGGTGACATATTGTAGGTTGCATTTATCAAATTTAGATGCAATACCAGTTCTATATTTAATTATTTTATTGTGACGTGTTTGTTGCACAGAATATGCCTTAAAAAAAAATCACACATATGCGTTTATTGATCGTTAACTGCTTTGAAAAGTGCACAAATTTATGTATTATATTTAGAGTAACTGAAGAGTGATACATATACGTTGCACACGTTAACCTAATCGAACTTATTCTCAGGAGAGTTTTTTGTTTGGTTGACATACAAAACTACCATTTATAAAACAATCATAAATTATTTAGACTCATTTTTATGCATTGATTGTTGCAATTAGATCTGTTTAAAACCTCTACAAATAATCCTGGCTGTAATAATTAATAAACGTAACTGCACATCGATTTGACAATGGAGTTGTAGTGAAGCACTAAATTCACTAAATAAGGCATCCATTTTAAACATGAGATTCATGATTGTTGTTTGAATTGTACTGAAGAGTCAACAGCTGTAACTGTAGTTTTGAAGTCTTAAAAGTCTTAAGATCGTTAATAAATTAAAAATTAAAAGCTTTAACTATTAACTGAAAAGAAGAAGTAAAGCAGAAACGACAAAACATTTATTTCAAATGGAGCATAAACGTATGGGACACAAGTGGACATAAACGAGTTCATTTCCTGTCGCACGCCATGAAATTAAAAAGCATATTACTTGCAATCAAGAACCGGACCGTGCAATAATATTTTGATAATCACCATGAAATCTCTCCACCGGCAGGCGAATCCTAATAATCTAAAAGACCACGTTGTTGTGATTTAATTAAACCATCCACATTACCGTCGGCACCGTGGGAGAATGATGATCCAATAATTTGCAAGCATTTTATGCCTTTATTTTGCTTGCACAGAAAAGCGGGGCATGATTCGAGTCGCTTCTTCGCCAACTGATTCGATGGTGATGATGATAATGTCGATTAGCATGGAAAGAACATATTAACGCGTACGCAAACGCGATGCAATCCACGGATCGGATAGCGAGTTTGTGTAGATTATTTGTTTTCGATCGTTTGCTGCCAAGAGTGAACCTTTAGGGAAACCATTTGCAGTATGCAAAACATCTTCAAGATGCAGCTCAACTGCGCTTGTGATGCACCTTGCAGTCCACTCTAAACCGACAGATTGGACGATCGTGCAGCTGTTGGCTCTAACGAAGCGACGGTATCGGAAGAGAATAAATAAAATGGTACCGACTTGAGATTTGCCATGTGCGCTGATGGTGCCTGTTTCAAGGTGAATCACGCGTTGGCGATCGTTGGTTGCGGAAAAGGTTCCGAAGGTGATCAATTAATCGATTACGCCTTCGGGCAAGTGGTCGTAAATGAAGTTTGCTTCGAGATTCCATCGACAGTGGGAAGTGTTTGAATTTTCATAGTTGCAAAACATTTACTGCATTGCAAAGTATGTAGGAGAAACGGAATGCAAATGGAATGTAATCGATGAAAGACTCTATTCCGAGCTTGCAGACATTAAAATAACTTTATTAAAGCCACGAGCAAACACAAGCCATTTAAATTCCTATGGGCAATGAAACGCTATTTAAAAAGAAATTTGACTTTGGACGTGTATCGTTTTGCTTGTAGAAAAACAGTGAACATTTCATTTTCGATTTTTATCAACACAGCGCTCTCTTCTGAAAGGTAGGCAAAGGATGGATTTTTACGCGAACCTTTTCGGGCAGGTTAAATAATCCTTGCAAATATCCTTTCCAGGTCTGTTACTGATAATCCTAGAAAAAACCCGGTGGCGTGTCCTAGCGAAGACTTGAACCATTTTCACAGCTTTTTATTCCCTCGAACTTCCCTTTTATATCTATTTGATCCTTGTTGATTTTCCCATTGTACCCTTCAATTCCAGTAAGAATCACTGAAAGCCCTTTCCCATCCCTTCGGCACCCCTAGAACTCTCAGAACTCCTCCCTTTCCGACACGATTTTGTTCCGAACCGAACCCTCAAACCCTCGACCCGCCGAGCTTCGGCAACCGTCGCTTCGGAAAGGGAAGCGCTCTCTGCGACACTGTTTAATTGCTTTCATTCATTAATTAGCAGTCGAATCATCAACACGGACGCTTTTCTTTTCCAGGAGTGACGTTTAATGTAAGGAGTGAACGGAGCAGTGTTAAAAGTGAAATGTTATCAACGTGATATGTGTTTAGTTGACCCGGTGAATAAACTGATTGGTACAGAGACAGTGACTTTTTAATTTTGTTACATAATTTGCCCCAAAAGAAATGAAGCTAATGTGTGATAATGTAACATTTTTAAATAATTTGGTATTGATGTCTAACTGAAACACTTTGGATGAGTCGAAACGAAGCATAGGTTTGCTATTTTACTCTAATTATTCCATTGAGTAAATTTGCGAGTTTTCAATGGTTTTCGTCATACATTACTTTGGTTTAAAGTAAACCAAATTATACCACATGTGTCATTTGATGTAACTTTACGAATTCTTTAAAAGTAAAATTAATTTTACTTGCGAAATGTTCTAATTTTTAGTGTATTTTTTAAAAAGTACACATATATGCTTTTAAGAGATTCCTTTTGAGGAAAAAATATGCCTTTCGAGCAACAGCGGATCAATGGGAAGCAAATTAGCAGCTTCTTAGGTAAATTAGACGCTACAATTTTATTGAACGAGAGGAGAGGACAATTATGGAAATATGTGAATGGGTTAGCAAAATTAATGTCCTATACATTTCCAAATATACATAAATATTGCTTAAAATTGCATTTAATTATTTGTCAAAGGGTTCAGAAAATCTAATTTTTTATAAATTGGAAAAATAAATTATGTGTCACTTTTGTTTAGATAAAACGATATTATGAGTTCATTTTGAAAATTATTTATGATTTCGCAAGAAATAAGGAATCAATTTAATACACCATTATTCAATTTTAAATACCCTTATAGTAAATTAATCTAAATTTAATTGTTTATTTCAAATTTATCTTTTGCTCTTCGTCCCATCGCTCTTCTCTTCCCAGGACAATCAATTTAAGTTCTATGATGATGATGATGAAGTTCATTTAAACTCTAAAAAATAGCACTTGTAGTAACTTAACAAATATGTATAGAAACAACAAGCTTTTTCCTGATCTTATGTAAAGCAGTATTGAATTTATTTCACTTGACTTAATCAACTTGCAATACCTTGAACGAATTTTTGTACTCGACTCTTTATTTGTTTCCTAGAATCCTTAATCATCGAAGCGAAAATAGAAAAATAGATAATAACTCTGCATACAGTTATTCTAAAAGATACAACAATGTCATACCGAGGGGAATTGGTGTCGACAGAATATTGATGGATGACGAGTCCCAGGGTATTGATTCGAAAATACTTTCCCGAGACTGCACGGTATACTTCACATTCCGCGTTCGTCTTGGAGCTCACATTTCTTGGTTGATATTTTCTTCCTTCGGAGTTTACAATGTAGTCCCCGCGGAGGCGAAGTGGAATGCACACGTTTGGATTTTTTAGAAAAGCAAACATTCGGCATAGAAGGATAAAAAATATGAGAAAGTAGAAAGAACTGCTACGCACGTTCACAAACAGGAAAAGAGGGAAGCAAAACACACAGCACAGCTCATGTCCTTTGCATACGTGTAGTACCAAGCACCAAACGCAAATAGTTCTGTCGAACTCCCCCCCGGGGGACAATGATCGAAGGGTTCGGAATGTTCATCCCCTCTCGAGCAATCGGGAAGCCGGCGTACGGCTTATTCCGGGTACACATCAAATTTGATAAAATATGGAAATATGCCGTTCGGTGCCCAGAAGAGGAAGAAAGCACGCATGGGCGGGCCGTGGCGACGTGCAGGCGCGGATGAGGGTGACCAGGGCGCGCAAATCCGCCAGTTGCAAACCCAAAAAATCGAACGACACACACACACCTATCGATACATACACACCGGGGAATGCTGCCAGGGGGAGGGTATTATTTGTTCGCCATTTCATACGTGTGGAACTCGTATGCGCGAGGGTGAATTTTCCCGTTTCCGCGAACGCCTGGGAAATTGTACTTTACAAAATGAAATGCTCGTCAGACATTGATGGGGTGGTGATCCATCCATAAGGCGTCCTCGGCCGTTGTTCGGGCGAAGAAAGCGAAGAGAACGTTGAATCGAACAACGGAAATGGAACGAGTAATGGAGGATGGGATTTTAATGGAAAGAGTTGGCGGATGAACTAGGGAAGAGATATGATTAGGTATTTTGCGACACAATTTTTGTTCGATTATGATTTGTAACTTTGAAAGCAGAAGATGATTCAAACCGTCTCAATACAATTGCAAGTAACTTTGATAATCTTGTTTTAAGCTTTTCATTTTTATTGGTGTTTTACGTTCAAAACCATTAGCATGAAGGTTCGTAAATCAGCAAAAAATTTAAACTTAATTTAATAGCACCAAAATGCGTCCACAGTTTAGCAAAGATTCTATCGCAAAGTGTAAAATTGTATTCCAAACAACCAATCGTTCCTTTCTTAGGTTGCTGATGAACTTAACCGATAAACCCATCCATTCGATACACCTTGACGTTAAAAACAAAGGCAGGCTCACTTGACTGATTACTGGTTCCAGTTTCGCGGAAAGTGAGCATAAAATCTCCAATTATCCTTTCGGCCACCGTTTCTCAACCGCGGTGGCGTCCGGTCAGCCTCTAATGTTTGCGTGTCTGTGATGCGTGGAGTAACAACAAAAAGCAAGTGAAAAGAAACGAGCGCATTGTTAATTTGATTCATTAACGTCTAATTCTGTCAAACTTGTGAAGTAATTTGGTGCTGAACGCTAGAAGCCCGAGTGCCGCTCACCGTTTTTCGGTCGAGACGATGGCCACCAGATGGTTCAATTATCCATCGTCTCCCGTTACTGCGTGTACGCGGAAAGCAAGTGTTTGGTGTAGAAGTGGGGGATAATCTGCCCGGCAGCTGGCACCGGCCTGGGGAAAGCGAAAGGTGGCGAGATAATATGTTCCGAGTGTTTCGAAAAAGCATTAGAACGAAAGCTGCCTGCGGCAACTGCTTGCAAATGTCCCTTGGAAATGGAGATGCCCACTTTGCTGCATCAGGTGAGAAAATAGATGTTGTAATTGTGTTACCGATTATCTTACGAAAGCATCGGCAAATCGGTTGGGACGATGAGAAAGGAAATTGCAAAACATGGACCGTTTTATGTCTCGTGTATATCGCTTTATGTCTGAGGTAAACTCAAAGTAAGTTTGCCTTCATATTTAAAAACAATTATTTTTGACACTCCATTATTGGTAAAATATTCAAATCAGATTTTGAATTGAACAAGCAGTAAAAATTATTCAATGCAGTATAATCTTTCTTACGTGGAACACAATAATATATAGGTTTACAAAAATCCGTTGCAGTCATTGGCCTTGCATTTCGAGATGGTGCATTTGTTTGGTGTGCATGCTGAAATGGTTTCATATTAAATAGTACACCTCTTTACTTACATTATGCATTTCGTATACTCACATTCCACTTGAGCATTGCAGCAACTAATAAATTTTTCCCAAAGCCCTCTTCCATGCAGAGTGCATATATCCTTCGGCGCCTTAGGAATGGCATAGGTAAGCATGCTCTCGTCGTCGTCGTCGTCATCCGTCAAGGTACGTTCGAGACCATTCAATTTGGCATTTTCCGTAAATTGAGCACTCGTCGTATTATGGTATACTGATTTGTAATAAGGTAAGGTCGCCGCTGATTGAAGTACTGAGCTGAGGTTCGAGTGCACGACGCGATGGATTTTCTACCGGCGAGAAATCGTTCCACTGCTTTCTGTATCGGTGCCTTTACTCGCTGCGAGCTTTAAGGGAGGAGTCTACTGCTGTGGTTCGGTTCTTGGAAATCAATAAATCTGATAGACATGCGAAAAATATGTTAATGATAATGAAATTGAAAGAACTTTGTTTAAGACCATTTACTCACAACTTATATTTTTATCATGCGAAAATTTGTACTTTTTTAGTTTTTGTTTTAGTTTTTGGTGTACTTTTATCTCGATTGAACAATAATTTCTTAACAAAGCTATTTATTTTTCCTTTACAGGTTTAAAGATTTTTGAAGCTAAACAATTATAATATTGACCTTTCAACTTATGATAATTTGATTTTTTTGAAGTTTTATTCAAAAACTAAATTCATGCATCCGAATGATTGTTAAGACTTAAACTATTAATAAGAATCTTAATCATGACGCAGTTATGAAAAAAAAAATAGTTAAGCAAATGCATGGTTTTAATTCAAGTTAATTAGTAGTATTGTTCTTCGCTGAGCTCGCACATGTAAAAGTAAGCAAACCTACCTAAAATGAGATAGATTATTAGTTGTACTTAATCTTCTTTTTCGTGTTGTCCAAGTCAATCTTTTTTAATCCTTTATGTATTATTTCAATAGTAAAATATAATACTGTGTGTATTATGTAAAACATTTTAGGTATTATATTATACAGTAAAAGCATAAGCACAAAGTTGACACTGAAAATACCCACAAAATGTCTTATTTTTTGAAAATATAATTACTGGTACAGAGTAGTAGACGACTCCCTCAAACAAACAGGCTGCCATTATACCCCCCTGAAAGCAAAGAATCAACCTAGCCGGGCTGGTTTCATGCTGTATTTGCCGATCGCGTGTGATTCCTGCCACTCCAAGCATCCAACTACCGGGCGTATCGGTAGAAATGAAAGCGAAGTAGAGAAAATTGTTTGCAATATGTACAGATCGAGCGACGCGAACGAAAGAGAATAATAAATTCAAATCCATAAACTAAATCTAAATTGAATTTTTTAACCCTTTGCCTCAGTTCTGCCGCTCTTCGTTCATGGAGGCATCTCGCTAGCGTGCATTTGTCGGGGACGAAGATATTTCCTCCATCGGAGTACAATATCGGTGACGGATTGGGGATGGGTAAGCTGGAGGGACTCTACGAGGCATTCTTTCGTTCCGTTACGATGATTTTCGATCTCGAAAGAAAAGAAGCTTTCAAGTGAATTGATTTCGTCGAAGCAAATATGTCGCCAGATTCCACGTCATGAAGAACGTCTTACGGCAAGGGTGCTGGTTGGGGTTATTTTTTTTGCTGAGTTCGAGCGGGATTGGTTGGCATGTGAAGATTGGCTTCCGAACCTCGGCATATTAGTTCCTTACCCGCATACAATCCTGTATTATTGGAATGACTTTTTACTTCGTGTATAAGTTTAGCTAAATCTGCATTCAACGTTCCTTGAATGTACACCTCGTAAGATCTCAAATATGCCTTGAAAACCTGCAACATCATGCTTTCTAACTAAGATTTGACCAGGGTAAACTACGTACTGACGATAAATCAAGTTCCTAAATAAATCTGTAATCTCTACCTTGCGGTGAAACTCCATGTCTTTTCATGGCAGAAGCACAAGAAAACGATGCGTACACAATGAAGCAATAAAATCAATCAATTTCCGTTCGATCATCATTAGTTCGGCTGGCAGTAATCCTTCTTTCGTAACAGCGTCTTCAACTTGCCAGGGCTCGGGGTTAAGGGTTTGTTTCCCGCCAGCCAGTAAAAAGGACTCGGTAGGATCGCGTGTACTTGTTTGAATTTTTCTATGTGCGCATGTGATTAGTTTTTCCTATCGGCCGTCTACAGCCGTTGGTTTGATGGGTTGCTTTTGAAGGAAAGGTAGCCTTCGCCTTGGTTAGCCGAAGGTCTTATTTATCAAACAAAACATGCCACTGAGTGAAAATAGATACACTTTGGCGGGGTTGCTTTTCCGGCAAACGGGGCAACGGACCGGAAACAGCAATTTCAATCAAGCCTGTGTGACAAACGACAAAAAGGCAAGCAGGTTATTTATTTCAATCGACGCAGGATACAAGACAACAAGGAACCAAATCCAAAGAATCAACTGGCCCGAGCGGATTTCGTTTCGCCTGGTCGGCCTGAAACACGGGAAAGACAAACGGAATCGGATACAGGAAATAAAAAAAAACGGGCAAAAAACGAGAACGATAACAATAGCCAACAATGTAATGCGCATTTTATTATCCAACATGATTGGAACATGTGTATATAAAGGATTTTGCGGATTAATCCCCAGAAGCTATGCTCCGTTTGACAGAAAGGGCGTGGGTCATCCGGATGATTGTGCAAAGATTCGCCATTTGCTGGACTTGCTTCGACGTGGTGTTGGTCTTTATATCCGGACAGCATTTCAATGCGTATCCATAGATTGTACGATGGTTTGGGACAAGCGGTAATGGCTGATGTTGGAAGATGGGCAGTAAGCATCAGAACAGAAAAGTCGGGGAATTTTGATTAATGAACGTCTTGTTGTAAGCGTTAAAAATTATACTTTATTTGGTATCGAGAAACATGCTTTAGAAATTGCTTTTGATTAATTATGTTTTATACAGAAAACCAATAAGCTTAAACGTTTTATTAAATTTGCATATTCGCTTGTTTCTGGAAACGTTAATATTCAACCTAGATACTTCGTTTTTTAAGTTTTTCAATTGGTAGGTTTGGAATGAATCCACATCAATTTGTTTTACCAATTTTATTCAGAATCACTACTCATTAAAAAAAACGTCATGCATCCATCACATAAGTTATTATTATATGAGTTTTGCTTTGTTCTACTTTCAACTAAGATATAGTTTACATACATCATCTTAATGTGAATTGGTTTATTGAACCCATTTCAATATGTAAACAGCAGACTCTCGATTACCCTTAATAAAGGATGATAAACAGGACACATTTAGTTTTGTTAAAAAGATGTTAAAAGATGACTTTTTATCCAAAAAAGAAAGTTAAATTGGTTTTTGCAGCTTTATTTGCTATTTTTAAACAGGAATAAAAGGTAATCTGAAAATCAAAGCATACAGGTTAAGGAAGGTACGGTATTAAAAGTTGAGACCTTTGCAGACACAGGACTAAAAGCAACATTATTTTCGTGTTCGATTTTTTCCAAAACCGAGTCATTTCATAAAAGTGTGACAGTTTTACACTGACGTAGAAATACCTGAAAAATAATATATGTAACCCTGTAACAGCCACAATAAATTAGAGAATTAAAAAAAATATCCTGTTATACTAGTTATTTGCTTAGGGTTAACACAGTAAGATATTAAAGTTTATTAGATAAGCAATAATGTTGTGTGAATTCTCAAATTCATTTTTTTTCAAAATCAAATCGTAACGTCATGTCATAACGGGCGAATATAAAACGTATCTGAACCCCATAATTCAAAATCAATAAATATATCACAAAAAATCTTCCCAGTTTGCTGAAAAACCAACCCCAAACGATTATGGCCGGTTCTTGCCCGAACCATTTTTCAGTACAGCCCATTTTTCCTCTTATGTTGCGTCACTTGCACGACTTTCCCAGCCATCCCATTCCCAAACGCCGTTAACACGCGTGGCCACGCTAAAGACTTTGGCATCGGCTTTCCGACATTCTCCCGTCATAATCGGAAGCTTTGCTTATCGTGTGCCGGAAGTTCCCGCCACGCCTTGCCGCCTTGGTTCCCTTCCTGTTCCCCCTGTGCTCCATCGGGCAGGATTTCCCGGAGAAAAAACGTTGATGGGTTTGAGGGCGCTGCAGAAGCTATCATCATTTTCCTTACCAAACGATGGAGGAGTCGCGGTAGGAAAAGTAGCAACCGAAAACCCGAAAACGGCAACGTGGCAACACTTTTCCTTCGGATTGTGTGGAGGTTTGCGATTCCGCCACTCGAAGCAAGCCATTTTCTTGCCATGGCTACTCGAATCCTCGAGTGCTGTGAGGTTGAGGAACGCACACTAAGGATCGCCAGGGATACCGCACGTCCTACAGAGCAGCCGAAAAGAAAAAAAAGGGAATTTTCCTTCCCAGCCATGACCACGTGCGCGCACCGCATCTGCTGGAGTTTTATTATATTTTCAACGAGCAGGAACACGCTGGCGCCTGCTTTGCGACCACCGGAACGATACAGGGTAATAATACGGCGGTAATATATTTTCCACGGCTTATGTCATTCCTGGGTGCGCGAAAGGCGAGTGCTGGAAAAGATTTACGTGCCAGCTTCCTTCCTGCTGGAGCTCGAGGCCGCTGATGGGCTAGGAAAATCACCATGATGCCCGGTATGCCCTTCCAGAACGGATTGTTGTCGTTCGAGGAATCTCCAAAATAGCGAAAGAGTTTTCTCGACGGTTGATGGAAAGGAAGCCACACACATCGAACGAGAAAAAAAAAGCGACCAGATAGTGAACAACTCCTCCACCCGGCCGACATGGCATGGATGAAGAAATGTCTCAAGTTTTCCCCGGAACGCATGGAAAGCATCGAGAGTTTTCGTGCAACCGACAAAAACTCTTTTTTCTGTTTGCCTCTCCAAAATCAAAATTGCCATCGGCAAGAGTAAACCCGCGGGCTGAAAATGGATGGATGTGTACACGTGTAAGCAGCATTAAATAAGCTTTCGCCACATACAGCTCCACGCGCCACCGCTTTCTCTACAACCCGCTCTATCTATCTTTCTCGATTTGACTCTTCCTTACTTGTTTTCCATAAGCAACAAAACAGGGAACGCCTGTAGTGAAGATTTTTGGGGGCGGAAAACCCAAACGATGTTCTGGTGAAGAGGAAACCTAATGTGAAGGGTGTTTCTTTTTTCTGTCTTGTTCACCTCTTTTCGTTACTGTTGGCTCAAGTGTTAGCCATGTGGGATTTGCTTATGTACAGCAAGGCATTGACGTTATGCGCCCGCGTGAGGGTGGGAATAGAGGAAGTATGCAAAATAGGCAACCCGCTGTCGTGGCAATGTCTTCAGTGATGGATTTTTTGTTAGATTTCGTAACATTCGATTCAACTTTAGTCGCTGTTTGTAGACTTCAATTCAGTAATCTATTGGACCACAATGTTCAATTGAATTCGTTGTTGAATTTTTTTTAAATATTTTTTTCATTTTCCTGTAGATATCTTTTATCAAAAATTATTTTAATGTTGAAGCATTGATGAACGACGCTTGGGTATTATTTTATCGTTCCATAAGAAACATAATTTATGAAAAGTTTTTCAATTTTATATTATATACCATATTTGATATAGCCTATTTTCTAACTAAAGAAAGGAAACAACACTAGTAAGGTATTAGTTTCGCAAACAAAAAAATAAAAAATAAAAACATGTTAAAAACTCACTTGCTAACAGTGTTTTTATGTTTTTCCTAGCGTTTCCTAGAAGTTTTCTCACAGCGTGTTTGATTTCCCAACGGTTTTCGGATTCTATTCGGTACGATTTCACTTCAACCCCGTATCGCCCGAGAAACGGATTACAGTCTGCGTCGCTTCGGTTGGCGGCTGGGTTTTTCCGCCCGGAAAATGGATACCTTACCGCCTTCTGCTTTCCGGCTAAGGGCCACGGGCTGCAACGGGCACAAGCCCTGGCTTTGAAAGCCCTCATCCAATTTGTTTCCTTTCCGTTTCGATTAACATGGATTATGGGGCAATGGCGGGGTGGGCGTTGGCGTTACGACAGTCCGGAATGAAAAACGGAACAAAATAAAAAAAGTGTATACAATAGTCCTACGCCCAAAACATGCGAGTGAAACAAAGTGCGTTTGATGCTTGCCCGAGTTCGGGGGAGGAAAACGTTGGATTGGAATTTACGGATAAAAGCTTCCCATTTTCATAAATCCGTGGAGAGCATAACACTACAGACTAATACTCGATCTTGCGAATGTGGCATAGATGAAAGGATCGTTAGTGCACTGTTGGAATTTTCTGTACTCTTCTGAGGTCAGCAAATGATCAGCAAAGTGTATAAGTATTCAAAAATTTCCTTTTAATCATGTGTCTGGCACGAATGATTAATTTACGAAACAAATAAAAATGGCCCACTCCATTTGTTTTACGTTGTATCCTGAGTCCATAAGAATGAAAGGAAATGTTCAACCCTCCAATGCTACCAATCGCACTACCTTTACTTATACGAAGACATTCTGCCTTGAAGCTTGTCTTCACCATTGTTCAAAGCGCAACAGTTTGTTAAAGGATCGCTTTCCTCCTCCGCCACCCAATACGGGTCTTCGAGCTGGGGGTTAATTTTTATGTAAATTTATGTATATTCATTACAACCACCGACGGCGGGGAAAAGAGAATGAACCGAACAGTAAACACCGCTAAGAATCATCATCAGGGAACGACGGGGCGAAATGTTGGGGCGAGAAGGGTGGATTACTTTCACTCGCGTCGGCGACGATGGTTCTGATGATGTGTCCTTGATTTTCCCGTCGCAAACCAACTGAGGAGAGGAGTGACGAAGGCGAGAGGAAAGGCCGGGAAATGAGTTTATAAATACTTTGGAACAACGATAATGGAAGTAATCGGCATCGTCGTCTTCGTTGTCGTCGTCGTCATCGTCCTTACCGTCATCATCATCGTCCTTGGTAAGAACTCCGACGAGCGCTCGAAAAAAAAAAAACGTTGTGGTTGTGCGAATGAACGACGAACGCGAAAAGCAACCTGTTGCCGCGGCCCGTCGTTCCAATGATTATTTTATTTGATGTTGGAAATTAATTTCGGTATGCAAATTGGGCTCCGCCGGGCGCGAGTTTCAGCCCTCCTCCCACTAGAAGGAGTGGAAAACAGGGTAAATGGAAAATGAACCCAGGCAAAGGATGTTTTCCGCAAGCCGTGCCAGACGGGAGTTGGGTCGAGAGGGGAGTTTATTTATTTTTCTCCAACCATCCACGTTTTCCCTTCGCCCGGTTTGGGAAAGGCGAATGCGGAGACCATGGGGTGTGGGTGGTTGTTTTTCCGCGGGTTTGCTCATTAGAGCGAGTGGGATGTTGGGGGACCGTGCGTCTGGGGCACGTCTCGCCTTGGCAGGGGCTTCCGGTTTCATTAGAAACATTACGCTAAGTGGTTGTCGTGGCGTGGCGTATCGTGGCGTGGGTCATGGGTCGTGGTCTCGGGTTCGGTGTCGGGCTCTGTAGGTCGATTATCGATTGGCCGATGGCATTGGCCGGGGTTTGCTCACACTCTCTTTCCACGCGATGTCGCTTCATTAGGGCCGAGGTTCAAGGTTACAACTTTAATGAATCGGGTAGGAAAGGATGAAAATTAAAGCGTTCTTGGGAGTAATTCTCGCTTCAAAGCACATAACTGAATTATTTTGTACTTCATAGGTTGCATACTTTTATTTTTTGTAATAAGGTGGTTTGGCTTGTTAAATGTTACATTCTGAGTTGAACATTAGAGCTAGACTTGCAGAACCGATTTTTGAGGTTAGATTGAATTGATATGTTTATTTGAAACTAGTTGATAAGACTTGGTCTCCGTTGGACTTTATTTTACAAATAAAAATAATAATATCTTCTGCCTAAGCCATTCTTATCAGTCCTTGGCGTATATAAGAAATCTATAATTTATAATTGTCAAAGTCGTCCTTACGGTTGTAAGTCGTCTAAAAAGTGTAAATCGTCTAAGTCGTCTAAAAAAAAGAACCAATACACTTTGTAAATAAAATATAGAAAATATTAAAGCGAAAATATTTTTTACAGGTACTGTCAAGCACTTATAGAATCAAAATAATGATTGTTGTATAATGATTATACTCTCAATTAAGCAAAGTATTTCATTGAAATATGTACTAAAATGTAAAGTTACAATTTATTGTACATTATTTTAATGTGTTTACTTCATTTCTATCATAATTCGTTTTATTTTATTTTCCATAACTTGACAACCTAGACATAACTTAATTTTTAAATATGACAAGAAACACAAAAGCAATATTATTATGAAAATAATCAATATGAAAATATTTTTTTACAGGTTTTTTGTCAAGCACTTATAGAATCAAAATAATGATTGTTGTATAATGATTATACTGTCAATTAAGCAAAGTATTTCATTGAATTATGTACTAAAATGTAAGTAACAATTTATTGTACATTATTTTAATGTGTTTACTTCATTTCTATCATAATTCGTTTAGTTTATTTTCAAAACTTGACAACCTAGACATAACTTAATTTTTAAATATGACAAGAAACACAAAAGCAATGTGATTTTACAGGCCATCCAGTGCTTTCGATGTAAACAGTCGAAAGTGATAATAATGATAATAATAAAAGAGCTTACGATGTAGAAAACAAACTACAAAAATTCCCAAATTGTCATCAGAACGTACAAGATAACAAAATTCCTCCACGCAGAGCACGTCGTAATTGTATGTACTTTTGCGTAAAGCAGCTTCCACATAAGCACCACCAATACTAGTACGCCTACACAGTGACATCAGCAGTCTCACACAAGGATCCTGCTATTCTATAGCTCCCTTTCATCGCACGCCTCAAGAAATATTCGAAAGTAAAGTGGTGTTCAGAATGAGGAAAATCATTTCCATCCTTATCGTCCCCCTGGCTCGGCCGGGTGTCGTAGTGTTGGTACGACCGAAAGACAATCCCACTGCGGCACACCCATTTACGTTGCGCCCAGCAACGCCCCGGCATCGCCTGCACAAATACCACCATCGGTCGGTTCCGGAAAAATCGTCCTTCGCCCGGTTGGAAAATGAAAAATGAAAAGAAATCCGCGCACGGTAAAAAGCATTTAAAAAGTTGAACGTTTCCCTCCCATCGCCAGGCGGTTTGATGATCATGACCTACCTCTTGGTATTTAATTACGACCATTTCGTGATTTCACTTTTCTCTTATTTAAACACAGGGAGCGTGGAAGGAAGCGACGGTGGAGAGTTTCCCCGAAGTTTTGGTACAGGAGAGACAACATTTACATAATAGATTTGAAGGTCATTTCGGGCTCTAAGAGGTGGTGCCGAAGGTGGCGCTTTATTTTTGTGTTTTTCCTGTCCTGGCGGGTTTCCCGTTTGCTTTTCGTTTTAATGATTTCCACCCGCAACGGTGCCGGCCGATGTTGCCAGTGTGATTGCGAAACACGCGTCAGCTGTTCGGAATGATGATGACGACGATGGTCACGATAATGGGTGAGCGAATCTTATATTTTTATCGTCTCCTTTGTTCCA
Organism: Anopheles sinensis; assembly: GCA_000441895.2. Taxonomy (NCBI): domain Eukaryota; kingdom Metazoa; phylum Arthropoda; class Insecta; order Diptera; family Culicidae; genus Anopheles; species Anopheles sinensis. The sequence continues at coordinate 1,390,152 of KE525297.1, read as the reverse complement.
CTTCAATTTTCTTCTCCAGAGTTTGTTGGAAACTGGGTCATCATGAGGATTCATAAGATTCAAATAAAAATATTATATTAACAGGAGAAATGATTTTAATGTTTAACAAACAATTTATATTTGCTTTATTTTTTTATCAGATTAAGTTCTTCACAGTTGATTGATGATACTGATGGAAACATTTGAAATCAACATGTGATTGTTAAAAAGACTAGTTTAGCCCATGAAAGGAATTTAAAAAAACTGGAAGCGCAAAAACAAAATTACTTTATATGGTATCTGTATGAATGTAGTATTTATTTGTTAGAGAAATTGTAACATTGAAATCGAAACAGCTAACATTCCTTAATGCACTTATTTTTTCCACAAATGATGTTATTTTTATGAGATTGCTCAAATCAGCAACTCCTTCGTGCTATCAGGATAACAATATTTTATATAATACAGGCACAAGGCCTTAGGTTATATTAAGTTGCAAAAAAATGCAATGATGAACGTAGCTATATTTTTCTTATCAATATTTGACTTGATTATTCATGAATTCGTTAATTTGGTCAAGTTTTTGTTTTATACTGTGTAAAGTGAGCTATTTTTATTAAATTATCTTGCCTCGTACATAAGCTGACGCTGTATTTACTCTTGTAGCTCCGACCCCGTGTGACACTATGCGATGATCGATTGTGCTCTGGGTGAATCGATAATAATACTGTCCATTAATCAAAACAGAAAATATATCCCCACCCATTTGCTACCTGCTCCACCACTTTCCACTGCGCTAAGTGAACAAATGGGGGTGCTCATGGCGCAGCGGTAGCGCAAGAAAACACCACGCCATAGGTGTGGGATCGAATCCCGAGTCTGGCACCCCCCGGTATTACGAACGGCTGACCACCGTTCTAATAATATACCGTCTATCGGTCACAGTAACTCTCTTCGGAGAGAGGCCTTGTCCCACTTGGGGATGTTGAGCCACATAAGAAGAAGAAGAAGTGAACAAATGTAGAACTATTTTCTTCCATACGTTGTACCGCAGCAACGTACGCTTGGGAAAACTACTCGCTCCAACTTTACAACGCGACTCCATTGTGTCCAGTTGACTGGGAACGATGGAAGCAACTCGGCGCCTTTCCAAACATAATGTTTTTTGGGTGTAAAAGTGCCAAAACTCAATCGAATCATGGAGAAAAAATAGTGTGTTTCGTTATCTGCTGTTCCAAAATGAATTTCGGTTCAGCCAATCAAGCGTCCGCTGGAAGTGGAACGATGGTGGTTTAGTTTGTTGCGGAAATGAGGACTTTCTGAAATTGCAATCGTTCATAATTTCACAATTTGTCAGGCATTTTATTCTGATTGGTTGAAATTTAGTGCTCGAGAAAAGTAAATTATGCTTTGCATTCCATTTTCCGTTCGGCAAAGTAAAGAAAAATGGCAGCTACGTATTATCCTCACAGTACGAGGACACTTACGAGGCTTCCGCTTCCTCCGTTGCTCACCGCATCGCTCTCGTTCGATTGCAGCTTCCGGGCGTTGCCGGATGGCGGATCTTTGAAGTGATATATTGTTCTCGATTTTCGCGAGCCAAAATTGCTCCATCGTTAGCATTAGGGCTCTTGCTGCGATCCAAATTCAAAATTGGCTTTTGCCCAAGAAAAAGAGGCAAACGAGGCAAAAAATAGAAACCCCTTCGCTGATCTGCGCATGTTACCCTTTCTGGCTGCCGAGGGAAATTCGAATAAAAGCGTGTCCCTTTTCCGCCATCCTTTCGAGTGCCTTCGCCGATCCTATCTTACCGCATCCATCCATCAATCCGGTAGGGCGCGTGCGGCGTAGCGCGGTTGTCGTAAAAATCGAATGTCATTACTTCGGAAAATTGGAAAAGCCATGAGAATATGTCACAGCCGTAAAATAATTCCTTACGACGCTACGCGGTGACGCCTTTTACCGACCGTGCACCGACACAGTGCCGCGTATAGGTGATACTGAAGGGATCGTCTCCTTTCTTTCACTTCAAGCGATGCTCCCCTTTCCACGTACTAACCTCCTTCAGCGTACTTCCCCGATAAGACATTCCACAAGTATAAAGATAAGTCGCACGCAATTGCCTTCTGCCAAATAGGCAACGTTTACGACCGGGTGCCTACCGGGTTTTTTAGAGTCTCTTCAGATTGGGACGACAACGAGCGCTCGGTGATCTTTATTTTTTCGTTCCGTTGAGCCCCACGAGCCCGAACCGATTTGTGCCGTGAATTGTTCGTGACTTTTATGTAAGCTCCCTTGCCCTGGCCCCTATGAGCTCGATTGATTCTATCAAAATCATCCCTCAGTCGGTGAAACCGTAATAGCTATAATTGGGGCCAGAGTTTAGCCCACCGAGGCATCGTATGTATGTAGCGCTTCGTGTATACTTTTTTTATGCTGCAATAACTTTCGATGAGGCAGTAAAATGCGCTTTTATCTGCATGTCCTGTTGCTGAACGTAAAGTAAAAAATATGGCTGGTACATGGTTTGATGCCTCATTTGGTGAATGTGGGCTTATCGGGGCGATAGAGTAAATTTATGGTTGTGTTAAAAGCAATCGAAACATTAGTGCGGAGAACACATTGGAGTTGATGCAAAGGATTGGTAGAAAAATATCTTTTGCTTTGTTGAAATTAATGTAAAGCAAAATATATTAATAACAAACATATATCAAACGAATTTAAAATTCCTGTAACGATAGCATAAATGTAATATAATGAAAATTAATGTAATATAATGAAAAATAAATGTAATATAATGAAATAAATAGATAAATAAATAAATAAATAAACAAAATTATGATGATGATGAGATAAGTTCAACGATTATGTAAGGGCTTAAGTTTGAGAAGGACGGAAGGATATTAAATCTAAAACATCAAACGAAAGGGGGTATTGTGGAATTACGCCTCAAAATATGCGCTTCCTACTATGCAACGTTTGCCTAACGCCATCATCAATACTTTTGTTTTTGATTTTGAAAAAAATGAAAGATGAAAAACTCAATGAGTTGAAAAACAAACTGTTTTACACCAAACTAGCATATGTCACTAATGACCGCTTAAAAGCATTCGGGCTCGGTCAATTGAGTCTAATTTGATTCTTGGAACTGGTCATACAAAAAAATCAGACATTTTTTAGTTAGATGTTACCTTGGATTTTATGAAAAGCATGTTTCTGTTTAAAAACAATATTCAACGGTTTTTGAGAGAATAAAACCGAAAATTGCGTAGCGGTCAACATGACCTCTATTTGGATTCTACTGTTAAAGCAGGGTCCTAACGTACTTGCAAAATAGAAAACAAATACACAAACCAGATTGTGGTTGGTTTAGTTGAAGCTTTGTAAATAGATGAAGCATTCTTTAACATTCAAATACTATGAACATTGTTCGATTTTTTAGTTTTGTGTCTCCAACCAACCGCTATTTTGTACAAAAATTTTCTCGAAGTCAAGGGGATGGTAAGCTGAACCAGCCAGGCTGCAAACAGTTGGATTTCCTCCGATTGGTTGCCGGATTGTTTCAGAATATATAAATCTCACATATGACTTTAATTTCGTATGCTATGTTCATAATACATTATCTATCCTTGTGTTAGTGACCAAAAATAAAACTCCAGCATGTTGATTTCATGATTGACGGGGCGTTAGTGTTTCTTCCACCCCTGATGCAAACGCTCTGAAAGAAAAGGGAAAGGACGTAAAATTCTTTCATATACAACAATACCGTTTCTTTTGTTCACGGAACAATTTAACATTCCATACGCTAGCTACGAGGAGACGAAAACTAGCCCAATTAACCATTGCGAATGGAGCCTTAGGAATAACTTCGTCCTGTCATTCCATCCCTGTTTTTCCTACATCACGAGCTAATTTTTGCCAAATTTATGCAAATCCGAAGCCAGCTGAAAAATAAATTTACATAAAACGTAAAAAAAAACCAACCGTTCGCCAATGTTATTAGCATCGTAAAACATATCTGACTGATGTTACGCTCGCTTTGGCGCTTACTCTCGAGAAAGGGAAAGCATCAGTTAATCCTTTTCAACAAGCGAACGGCACACAACGAAGCCAAATGACAGCACTTACCATTTGCCCATCAGTAAATCTCTGCTACTCTCTGGATGCGGTACCTTGATTCCCTAAGCTCATATACACACACATCCGTTAGAGTTCCTGAGCATTCGTCCCAAATGTGAAGCAACTTCCGCTCATTTCCAGCACTTTCGCTTTCGGCAAGGATTGCGTGAACGTGCTATAGTTGTTGTAAATCGTTTCGCAGCCTCACTTTCACTTCGATGCCAAACACGGTTCGCTTTGGAAGGTCCTAAACCTAAGCACATCCCCATTCAAAACTAAATTAAGGAGAAAAAATAGCGAACTGATTTGCATATTTTCGGTCCCCCTGGATGCTTCCTTACCCTCCGTGGGTTCTGTTTTTGCAATGTGCTTTTGATCCTTGCAAGAGGAAAAGAGAACCTGGAACGGAACGGAAAATGAAGCTGGGAAATCGGGAATCTAATGAGAGTGAACGAGAGATCTTTGGTACCATTTGGTCACGTTTCGCTAGTAGTTAGTTTACATTGCTGTGCCAAGCATTTTTTGTGCGTTCGCCAAAATTTAAATAACAATACCGAACGCGAGTTCGCTTGTCGTTTAACCAGCATCGGAGGAAGCAAAAATAAAAAAGGTACGAATCAACAACAGAATAAGCGAGGAAAAGGATGCAGCACGTAAAGCTAACCTACGAGTAACTTCATCTGTTAGGCGAACAAGCGAAAGTGAAAACCGACACGCAGCAGCGGCAAACAGAGTGGAATGCCGACCAGATTTGCATACATCTCGATTTGTTTGTCATGGTTCGCTCGAATTTGAAGGATACGATTACGACGGGGACCAGCGAATTTGGCCGGCTGCTCTTTGGGGTCCCGGTAGTTTTTGCATCCCGCCTAGACTGGGACCTGTCATCGTTTGACAGTTGTAATAACAATTGATGTACGCATTTGGCGTACCGATGCTCGCTTCGTCGGAGTTTGAAAAGTAAAAATGTGAAGCGTCAGGAACATTGACAAGATTAAAAAAGAACTTAAGTTAACAAATCTGACCAAGAAGAAAACCGGTTTGTTGTGGTTTTTATGGAAAAGTTTTCCTACAATTTGTGTGAAATTCTTCAAAATTCACAATGTTTTTGTAGTTTGAAAATGAAAGTAGGTTAATTTTGAAGGAATTTGAGTATGAGCTCAAGCGATACTATCTTAAGCGTTCAAGTGATTACCTGAATCAACTTTGTTATTCGTCAGGAAAACAAAATACAATTTTAAAGAATATACTATAAAAGACAGGACAGGTGTGGTACCAATCAATTAGAAAAGTTTTCCAGACAAATCTTAAATCTTAGAGAATCGAAAGCAAGTTAAATGGAATTTGCTTTGATATCTTAAAATCAATAACTGGTGACTGATTTTTTTTTCAAATAAAAACCTTTTATCACGTAACTATGAACAATGTATCTTTTGCACTTTGAACAATCATCTTTTTAAAATGTTGGTAAAAACTTTTTTGTTTATCGTGCTAACATTTTGCGTACTCCTTGCAGGCTGTAATTAAGCGGTGGAATAAAGCAATTTCAAAAAACATTGTTCAAAATAGTTTTTAAAATAGAATTTAAATACAACCTCCTTTATCAGTTGATTTCTGATACAAATACTGGGATAGCTAAGAAGGTGGGTTAATGCTAAGAAAGTGGAAATATGCCAAGAATCAGGAGATACAAAATCAACAAAACCCTCATAAAGGGCAAAATCAACCATGTAACCGCGTTATCTGTCACGAGAAGCAGAAAATATGAATTTGCCGATGATTTGGTGCATTTCGCTAAGCCTTAAACTTTCGAGGAATCGAATAGTCCTGTCTTCTAGCCAACAACATCCAATCCGCATCAGTCTCGGATGAGTAACAACACCTTTCGGTCGGCAGTTTAATCAACGAGGATTTTAATACGCTTTTTGACCTTGCATTTTTCTCTCGATTTCATTTATAAATCTACCAACGTTAGAAAGATATTTAGAACAACGGGGGGAAACAGAAAATAAACACGCGCCCGACGAAAGGGTCAAAGGGATGGGATGTAGCGGAAAAGGAAAACAGGACCGGATAGGAACAATGCGAGTTTGGGAAATTTATTAGATATGCGTTTAATGACATTTGCCTATGCACGAACCGAGCGGGTTGAGTGGTTTAACATATGTTCTTATCTGATGTTACGCCGATCGCGATTGGGGTGTATGGTATTTTCACGGGTTAAAGTGTCTATTTTACCGGCCATTATTCAAAAAACACTTTTATTTGGATCCGGCTATTCAGCCCGATACCCCGATGCATCGATGTTGATAGTTGATTTATTGGACAGGATTGTGGAAAAAGGTATTGTAGAGGAAAAATGTGTATATTTTTATGAGAGTACCGGGCATCCTTTTTTTGGTAATGTTTGTATGAGGGAGCAGAAATAATGCAGAACGGCACGGGTTCCGGAAAGGGTATCGTCTCCGGTGGTGTTGTTGGAATCAGATCAATCCAAGAGCACGGTATGAAGTTCCTATGGCTAGCGAAAGGAACATAGGAACTCTATACCTCGCTGGTGGTTTGTCTATGGCATCAGATGTATTTCTTATCTGAAAATTCACTTGCATAGTTTATGGCTAAGCAGATAATAACAGTAAACAATCAATTTAAGTGTTAATTATAAATAAAAGATCAATTTTGCTTAAAATTGATTTGAAATTAATTAATGAAATTATTATAATATAACATTAAAAATATCTAAATTTATTTGAGGTATCTATGAAACTGTGTCTGTTTTCATGTTATCTCTTGCAAAATAAAAATACAAATGTTCGTCAACTTAATTTCGATCGCGATCAGTAGTATCAGCTCGCAATTGCCACAGGAATCGTGCTAATAATATGTTTACTTGTTTCAATTACATCCAACTGGCCAAATGGTACGATTTGCATCGCGTGAAGGACTCGCCCTGCACCCATGTTTGTGAACACTCCAGCGCCACTCCAGAAGCCCGTGGCGTGTTTTTTTTCGCCCGATCGATTGGCGATTGGACAAAATATCAATTAAAATGCAAAGCAGCTAAATTACAATTCTCGTTCGCGCCACAGGGCCGGTCTTAGGTAGGCTCCGTCTAGCTTGTCTTCGGCCGTCGATGATTTAGTGGCAACTGGTGTAGTGTTAAACGGTTAAAAGAGATAGCTGAGCGCACGTTTAGACACGTGAGGACACAGGACAGAGCGCACGTCCACAAATCGCACCCTGAACCGAACCACGGAGATTGGATTGGAGCTGGCAATTAAAAGATAATTTGTCAGCGATAATTTTAACCCTGGTTTGACGCTCGGCGTTGGTGCGTTCTAACGCGTGGATTGTTTTTGAAAGTGGAGTGAAAACTATGGCCCCAGGCCGTACAGTCCGAGGTTTGAGTGCGATGTTTTGACGGAGCGGCAATTATGCTCCACCCTGCGCTAGGGCGCGCTAAATTGATTCCATTAGCATCCAATCGGTCTCTAACAAGCGTCGACACGGATGTCAATATTTGCATCTGAGGTGGAATTAGACGAGTAAAATAAGGAACGTTTTTAAGTATAGTTCAATGTCAAAATTAAAACGCTAACAAATTCGCTACGGTAATTTCTAAACGCTCGGTAATTCTAAAACAATCTTCGTACTAAAAAACAGTGAATTGAATTGAGTGGAATAAAAGGATATAAAGATTTAAATTCGGAACTTAAGAAGAAAACATAGGCTTGACTCTTCTTAGATCATCTTTCAACTCGCGCCATATGGTCCGGAAACTTCTGTTCATGCGGTCGTTCCATCACGTCCGTTGCGTATCAGATTCGAGAAAGGGAAAGTAAATTGCTCTAAAATAACAGCTTTTAATTTGAATACCAACCACACCGTCGAGCACGAACGCAACGAAATACCCCGGAAGTGAAGCCCCCGGGTTTTCAATAGTAGAGTGTGTTTCTCAAGTGAAGGCTCCGGTCGTGCTCGAGGACAGAAATAAAATGCCTCAAAACCTCCAACGGTGAAACTTATTCATACAAACACAAAAATCATGGTGACTTCCGGCTCGAGTTTATTCTTTCCCGCTTTCACGTTGAATACATTACGATGTGCTGGCGAACTTTTGTCGTAGAGTTGCTAGTTGTTCAAGTTGTTGAAAAATTCGTAGAGTTGTTGGTATTCTTGCGATAAGAAGAAAACCAAAATAAAGCTGCTAGCGATGGGTTTTTTTACTCTCAGAATATTGAACCCTATTTTTCCTAAACCGTTGCACATTAGTAACAATTAATCCAGGTGACAGTATTTTGCTATCCGAGAATGTTTAATGATGGTAAATTGTACAAACTTTGATCTTAATGGCATTGAAATCAATCATTCAAAGGATTTCTCGATTGATCCGCGAAAATCCTACCGAGGAACAGAAAGGATGTCTCTAACCATCCTTTTGTCTAGCCGATGACCTTTTGATTCAAATCGTCGATTTGAAAACTGATGTTATGAGAGAGGCCAACTATAGTTTAACGCTATGTGCACCCTGTAAGACCCCTTTCTCTTCCCATCAACGCTCCTTCCCCTCTGGTCCATATGTGACCTGTTAGGAGGGAAACGGTTGTGCATACATCTTTTGGGTAATTTTGTTAACGGCTTTCCGGCGCTCTCGGGGACTCAACTCAGCCCCGAACTCATCCATGCGAAAGATACGTCTTGAATAATGACGATCCGGTGCATCTCACCGTTGGAAATAATAAAAAAAATCTATCCTCCGAACGGAACGATCACGCAAAAGAGTGCGAAATACGATACGCAAACGAGGTTCAGTTGGCTTCCTTTTCCTTCGTCCGGGGAAATACCCCGCGGTAAACGGTTCGAACCCAAACCTCCGAAGCCTTGACGAAGGAAGCTGAAATTAAACAACAAAAACGTAGTGCTGAACGCTTCATTGAACGCGCAACCGCCAGCGTGTTGGAACAAACATAATTTATGCATGTGTAATTTATTATTATTTTAACCCCTTTCGGTATGCAGGTCGAACTCACCAGACCTTCGCTAGGCCTTCCGCCTCAGACAGATCAGTGCCCTTCGATCACGTGAGGCTTACGGTGCACAAATCATCACACGTGTTTCCCGCGCTTCGGTGTTTGTGGCGGCGCGGAGAAAGGATGCCTGCATCCTTTTGGGATCGGGACTTTCGGGGATGGTCCTTACCAGGGGGTCCTTCTTTCGGTGCCGCTACCTGATCCGTACGCTCGCTTGAACAACAACTAGAGATAGCTCTGCTCATCATAGGGAAAAAAGGGTATAAACTTTATTTTAAAAGAACCCCTGAGCCATGTTAATATGCGGGAAAAAAGCCGGAGGTCCTTCGTAGGGCGCATGGGAAAGTGGTGCGTGAAATTTGTACGATTAAAAGTGAGAGTGCAGCACCGCGAGGAGGACGGTGCATGTAACGGTGGCGTTGTGGTAATCGCGAACGAGAGGCAAATCATATTTTACGCCGGGAGTGTTTGTTGTCTTTATGTTTGCGTATTATGTTTCGGTAAAGTCGCGCGTACACCGGAATAGAAGTCGAGTACTGCGGTTTTCTAGAGCATGTTGGCAAACAAATCAACTGCAAATATTTAACGTAAAAATTTGCTCCTTGCTCCTAGAAGGATTTTTCGTTTGCTTTTAGAAGTCAAGTCTTGTGGTTTTGTATGACTAAAGACGTATTTTAAATTTTATATTGTACAAATAGTTTGAAATATGATATTAAAATGAACGAATTGTTTAAAAAGCAACACGATTTCGTCACTATTTCTTCATTAAATCTTATAAATGATTTGAAAATTGTTCGCAACTTCAAAAAATTGTATCTTCCAAAGCAATTCAAATTTCATGTTGTTTTCGAAGCAGTCTTTTCAAGTGTGTTTGAAACAGACCATAAGCCATCATTTGTAAATCAAATGATTCATTTATGCCGCTAGATTATAGTAAAATCAGCCAATTTATTATTTAGCATGTAGATGCAAAATTTCAGTGAAAATATTATATAAAGTGATGGAAAATGTCTTTTTTTTTCTTTTTCGTAATTAAATTATTCATTTGAGGTTGTTTAGTTGTTTATTTAATAGGTGCAAGAACGATGGCTGCTTTTTAAGCCGGTCATAATTATTAACATGTTTGTTCACTTTCTGGTTTTAAGTGGATTTTTATTTATTTCATGAATTGCATTACTTATTGGTTATTTCATGAATATCTTTACTAAACCAAAACAACTCAAATTGTTTTCCACAAAATTAATAGAAGCCGAAAAAATAAACTTATCTTTTTATGCGTGAGAAATTAGTTTACAAATTGTAAATGCACATTTTAGTAAAAAAGAATTGAATTAAAAAAGTCAACGTCTTATTTTCTAATGATTGGTCCTACGTATCATTCATTGTTCTATTTAAAATTTGCAAAAACTTGCATATTTAATTTGTTTATCAAGAAAAATTCCTTAGCCAATTTCTGTAAACATAACTTCACGCCACATTTGCCATTTCTGGACAATGATAGCTGACACACACTATCGAAAAGGCAATCTTCCTCGCGCCATAGTTAATCAACCCATTATGTGGAACAACTGAAGCTAAATTCGCACGTGACAAATGCAACATCCTGGCGAAAGTTCTGCACTCTCAACTGAACCAACACCAGGACACATGGACGCGCATACATACACGAACAATCGAACACTCATCTTCACTATCCTCGGCCGACCGACCCGTTCTGACCGTCCGTTCGTTCATGTCGTCCTGCCCGAACCGTCTCACTCATACAGTCAAAGGGGATAGTAATTAGCGCCGTATCGCGTCGTCTCTTTCCGCGCGCTGCTTTCCACGATTTGTCTTACCTTGGCTAGTGTGTTTTTCCGGTCCACCCGGGAACAGCTGATTTTCATTCATAAATGAGTGAAGCTGGATGTGGATTCAGACTTTCGCTTGCGCCGGCATTTTTCTGGCTTTTGCTCGTCTTGCGTTTTGAAGAGGCTTAAGTAAGGATGTTTTATTTTTAACACTGTGTTTCTATTGCATTTGAATATTTTTTCACCAATGGAAAATTCCACAACAACTCGGTTTGAAATTATGACAAAGTTCATCCCAAAATTTTTCTCAAAATACTTGTGTTAACTGTTCCACACGACGACTATTTCTAAAGCGTTAGAAATTTACTAACATTTTCCTCACCGACTTGGCGCAGTCGATGGCCGAAGGAAAACTCGGTGACTCACTCGCGGAAAAACTCTCCAACGGATCCGCCTTGAAGGGCGTACGGAAAACGAATGAAAGTCGCGATGCTTTTTGTGGCCCGTTTTGGTTGCCTATCAAAAAGCGTCATTCTTTGCTCGAAGCCATTTTTTTTCCTCCTCGTGCAGGGTTTTTACTTCTTCCTTTGAGTCGCTGCTGCCCTGGCGTCCTCTCAACGCCCACCCACCCGCCCGCTCGAATCCTTAGCGCGGATTTTCCTACTCTTCCTGGGGTGAGGTTTTCCTCCCGCCGTACCATTCGGTTCTTTTTGCGAACCTTACTCATAGTCTCTCTCTCTCATCCACTCTTCCTTTGGCGTTTGCGTATTTCTGCTTCTTTCTCGCAAAAATGTCCCCTCAGACTGCGATGGTATGGATTTTCCCTACATCGAGCCAACATTGTCGCAAACGAGATTCGCATAGTCGTCATCGTCGACGTCGGCGTCGTGGTGCCTCCCCCGTTCCGCCATCACCACGGAGCTGTTCTCCGATTGAACTCGAACGGACGAAATGTGTCTCCTTTTGAAACTCCAACACAAACACATACGAACGCACTCGATCTGAACGCGGACATAAACCGATTTACGTTCGTTTCTTGTTCACGTCTTTGATTTTTCATAGTCTGATACCTTGCCGCGAACAGTTTCGGTACTGGTTCAATTCTTTTGCTTACTTTGCCTCTGCCAGAAACCAGCGATTTGAATATAGCCGATTCCCATCTCTTTCTCTCTTCGGAGTAATGGTTCTTTTTATTCCCTCCAGCGCTAGGAAGGAAATTTGCGGTATCCTTCAAGAGGCTCTTTCGAATCGTTGCTCCTCGAGTTGAAGTAACTGTCACGAGACATAAACTCCACTACGACCGACGAACGAGGACACCACCACTACACCAACAGGCTCAAACGATGAACGGGGCAAGGACGGCAAAGACGCAACCAGGACGATGATGATTACGATGCTCAGCAATCAGGCTATGTAGCCACAAATAAATACATAAGAACCGGGACGGAAGGAGTACACTCGCTCGTAAACGCACACCAGCAAACACATGTGCCGTGTGTTGGATTTCTCCTTCGATTTTCCTCAACTCCATCTCCTTTCTTTACCAGAGATTTTCCGCACTTCCTTCCCGAACCACCTCTCAACGCTGAACGTAATGTGTGGCCTGGCGTTACCCATTTCTCCTTTCCTTTTCCACTGTTTTCCATCCACGTTTTTCCTCGTTCTCAGGGGTTTCCGTCGCGCTGAAAAAGAATTCAACCCCTCGAAGGAAAACTCACTCATATCCCTCCCGAGTTTCGATTTCCACCCCATCGTCGTCCCGTGTGTGTATGTTTGGGGTGAAAGTGTGGGTGAAGCGGACTTTTGCCTTTTTCTTTTGCAAACCACCACCCGTTCCCCCACCACACATGTGTGGGGTACGAGCCCTTCTGTGGTGCGATTTTGTCACCCCGTGTTCCGGCGAAAAAGGGAATCGAAAAATAAAATACACACACGAAAACACACGAGCGAGATGGAACGTGTCCAAAATGAAACCACATGAAGGTTTTTTTTTGTTATTCTGGTTGATCGCACGAAAGAAAAACTCCTTCGGGGTGGGAAAAGCAGGAGGCGCGGGATACATGTGCCATCATTATTTTTTCGCGAAGCCATCGACATCGCGCACACATGGAGGAAAGTTTTTCGCAATCGACTTTACTTCTGCAATCGAACAGACAGCCCTTTTTCCCACTCGTGACAAAGAGGCGCGAGAGCGTCCGTGGAGTTTTTCGCCGTTGGAAAGTACGAAGGAAAACTTCTTCTTCGTGCTCCCGTGTTACCGCACACCAACACATCGATGGCGCGCGCCGGTGCCCTGCGGGGAAATGCGATCGATTGTGCGACACACATGGGAGCGTGTGCAGCGTGTGTGAGGTTTCGTATTCTTCCCACATGGCCTCCCCGTTCTGAACTGTGGCTTGGTGTGGATAAACTTAAAATGGTGTCCTGACGCCCCTGCGCCCATCGGCCCGAGTGATAGATTGATTTTTGGCGTTAGGTGAAGCGAAAAGAAGCTCATCCCTCGCAAAAATGGTTTAATTTGTCGGAATTATCTTCAAACTAGAACGTAGAGGTTAAGTTTTGAGATAATTTCGAAAAGATGCTCGTAAAACTTGATTGAATAAAACAGTCAACATTTCACAGAATAAATAAATAGCTACATATGATCACTACATTAAAATCATAGCGTGAGAAGTGTCATCCCTATTAGGTAAATTTGGTTGTTTCTCATTTTGTACATTCGTTATGCATATACATACGTAAGAAATAAAACAAGTGTCATTTAACGTCTATTTTATAACTATCACCGCAAAATATTAACTGAAACATTACGATAAGCAACCTAGAATACTGAAAGCGTAAATCAAATAATGGTCAACATTTCAACAAATAGATTTTCTTTGCTGTGAAAACTATTTGACCATTGAATTAGTTTTAATTTAAAAGAAAGCACATACTCGTTATAGAATTGCTCTAACTTTGGCATACTGACTTGAAAAATGCGTACTTTCGCTTTTTAAAAAAATCAGGGTTTTAATACACATAGCCATGAGATTTTTTCATTTGAATCAAGTTTGTTGTATTTCATTTTTAAAATGTCTAAACCCTTAACATTTGTTACATATGGTGTAGTCCATTTGGTCACATTCTTATTTAAGGAAAATTATAATTCTCTCCTTCTTGGATTACGTCTGTAAGGCTTATCAAAGTTGTAACTTTATGTACGAGAAGCAATCAATTATTATTACTTTAAGAATTAACTCAAGCTCAGTAATGGTCAGTTCAAAGCTTTCCGTTTCTGCCCAGGAGAATACGTGTACGTATATTCATTGCATCCATCCCAATTGTTGAGGCTATTATCGAACGGCACTGGCGAGTTGGTCTAATGGACCTTGGTTGGTACATTCGAAAGATTATTTTCCACTTTCTTCCCTGCGGGGTTAGAAAACGAATCTCTCCGGGTACAAAGAGCCGAAGAAGGCAAGGGAAGTGGTTGTAATCCTTTAGCATTGAATCCTTTCGCATCGAATATATTGCCATTTTTTGCGACCCTCACCCACTCTTCAGTGTTTCCTTCCCGATCCGGACGCTTGGTATCATCCCTTCTCAAGCTCGTCGGCAGAACGATGCTCAGATCGCCGTAGTTACACTACTTATTTGATGTATGATTTATTCATGTACATTATTTCAAGTGCCTTTTCATATATGCTTGCGCGTGCGGTTTGCCAACGTCAGTCCCAGGAGCGTCCCCAAAACCGTCCAAAAGCAAACATTTCCGCTCCGTCGAGGACCAGAGAGTGCACACTCTTAGGGACGAGGGGCTGGTGGGTTGAGTTGGGTGGAAATGATGGCCCAAGGAAGGTTATCCGAAGGAAAAAGAACTCCAGTATGGATACCATATTCTGAGATGCTGTTTTTTTGGTTGGGATTCCCATTCTAACGCTGCGCATCCACATTACGTTCGCTTTCCTCCTGGGTGGATATTGGGTGTCCTTTTATCCTTTCCTACCCCATAATGTATCCCTTAGCAAGCATGTGCGTCCTTTCGCGGACCGGATGGAGGACGAATCCGGTTTCGGGAAGTGGGAGAAAATGTTAAGATGTAACGAAAATGTCTTGTTCCCTGCTGGCGTTGCTCGCAGGCTACACCCGGTTGGTGGCTCGATGCGAGACGGAGGACGACGGATTGACAGGACACAAAAGGAAATCATACTCCTCCTCCCACCATCGCCACCGACCCCATTGCCGTTGACTGATGGATGGATGGATGGATGGCAATGGAACGACAGCAACGTTGGAACGAGCGAGTTGGGCGGTGGGCTGAAATCGAAAGAAGCTCAGCGAACCCGACGAAGGATTTTGCGAACTGCCGCAGGAAGAAAAATGTGCGGGAAAAGGGTGTATTTTGCTGATATTTCTTCGTATCAGCGTTTGGAGCAGTACGGCGCAACTGAAGAACGGCTTGGAAACGGAATTCCTTTATAGTTGAAAGCGTGTACTCTCCACCATTTTCCTGGCGACGCGAACGACGGGGAAAACACGTTCAATCGTTTGCGTCGAAAGGTCGGGCCCTGCTGGCGTTCGCCGGGCGGGATGATGAAATTTTCAAATATTAGAATTCCAATTTTCTACTCCTTCCTTTGGGCACAACGCTGGCCAGAGGAAAAAGGATGCGCGTCGCTACCCAAGGACCGTTTTCCTCCTAATGGTGGGAACAGCTCAAAGCGCCGCACTCGAACAAGCGTAGCAATACAGGCCCGGTAGCCGGGACTAGGAAGATGCTGGGAAAGCATGTTTTCCACCGCGGACGTACAAGAAAGGATCGCACGTGGGCTCCGGTTTAGCTTTGATAAAATGTTGCCATGTGCACAGATGAAACCCAAATCGAACGGATATTATGGAGCACTCGCATCATGAAATACTCAAAGGACCTCGTTTTCTTCTTCGAGCAATCTGTGCTCCGGCTTTCCACCAGTAGGACCGACAACTCGACGTAATATCACATCGAATCGTACGGAGCACATTGGCAGAAGATGAATTATATGAAATACCACAAATAACCGTACATCGGAAAATGTCTATCCTCAGTGCGGAGGAATGTGAGACTAATCTTAAATGAATTCATACCATTACTCTGTAGTCATGATAAATTATCTTCCATTTTATCAAAAGGATACAATGAAAGAAGAAGAAAGGATACAATGGAAGGAAGATTTAAGAAAACAGTATCCAATAATATATCTCATTACTTTTCATTGTCACAGCCAGACAGCGGATAGAGAGATGTTTAATCACATGATATTTAATTTAATTTAAATTTAATTGCATTTCATTATGCGATTTAGTTTTATTCATAGCTTAAAATTAGAACAACAAGCAAAGTTATTGAAACAGTAATAGTTATGTTATAGAGATACATTTGAAAAATACGAATTAAATGTTCTGAATTTTCACAATTATCATTATTTTCGCGGACATTTTACTGTTTTGATTTTAAATTATAACATTTTTGAATTTTAGTTTTGAGTTTTAAATTATAAAAGACAAAAGTCTAAAGTTCTAAAAAAGACAACATTATTTTACTGCTACAGTAGAGTTGGAAGTATATTTAGTGAACTTTTGAAAAGTTGATTCAAAAAGAGACAAACAACAAATCATTTTTAAAGCGTAGCAAAATGAGGAAAACAAATAAGTGAGCCAAAGAACATTGATGATACTGGTTTTAAAGCACTAAAGAAACTATAAGAGATCGGTTGATAATTTTTCGGTCTACCTGTGCCAAACAAACTCAAAAGTATACCCTGGAAAGCGGGAAAACTTAAAAGCAGAAAAGCAGAAACACCTTGGCGTAGCAAACAAAAGAATAAGAAAAACGCTCGTGAATGAAAAACTTTCAGTCACCCACTTTTCCGGCCGGCAGAAACAGCTGATTAAAACACTTCCATAATTCCACCAACCTCCTGCCTCCACCTTACCAGCGATGTAGAAAAACGTTGAAAAACGTGCCGTCGCTGTGGAGGGGAAAATCAGAAGAACAGCGTGGCACGATGAGGGTGAGGAAAATTCGCGCGGAAAAACAAACGCCAACATTTACATACATAATGAAGAAGCGGAGCGCGCGATACATAATGAGCGGCCACGGTTTTCCCCCGTCGGAGAGGCGACCGGCCCGAAGAGCGGACGCAAGACGAACTCGTGCCGCCCGCGAAGACGCGAAGGACGATAATTTTCTAGGTCAAGTTTAATTCCTTCCCTTTCCGTTCATTAGCGGTGCCCCGGTTGCGGTGGAAAACGACGGAGAACTTTTTCGTCGACGGCGGCAACAGAACGATGACGACGACGACGAAGACGACGATGACGACGATGCGACTTTGCGAAAGACTTTGCTGGAAATGAAGAAAGCCACCAAAACGGCGGGAAAGTTTACCGTCCGTTTCCTGCTCCACCCACCGTCAACCCCTCTGGAGTCCTTGCAACTGTCTTTGGCGTTCCGTCTGTGTCTGTCTTTACGCATTGCTAATGACAACCGCGTTCGCTTTCGTTCAGTCGTTGGTGTACGAGCCCCTGCAGGAGAGGGTGGCTTAATGAAAATGAATTTCATCCCTCTACCATGTGCTCGGCACAAGAACAGACGACCGACGGCGTCTTCTGGAAGGAAAATGCCTTTTGACACAGTAAAGCTAGACACACGCATCACACACACACAAGTCGGGTCGTCGTGGTAGTGGCCGTAGTATTTTTATTTTTCCATTCCCGTCTTCCAACACATAATGAGCACAGAGCCACGTGTGCTTGAACCCACAAGGACGTTGGAGTTTTCCACGTATAACACCGTCGAACGGGAAAGTCCTTTAGGTAGAGTGCACTTTTCTTTCTCCATAATTTCTACGTTACCACGGCTTGTCGACAGCTTTTTTTCCCCTAAGGTGATGGCCGTGATTTTCCTCATGTCGACAAGCGGCGACTGAGGGCCCGGGACGGTGGTAATGAAAATGAACGGGAAATGGCGAATGAAAATGAGAGTTTTTACTTGCGCACCATCGTTCCAGGAAGAGGGACGCTGTGCATGCGGTGGAAAACTTAAATTGACAAAGCGCGGCACGTTAGTTTGCTGCGGGAAAAAGATAACACCTCTTCGCACCACGCTCTACCATTTATCACCGGTGTATGTTTTTCCGGTGTTTCCCGCTCACACTCCGCATACCGAACATGCTAAAAGATATAGTTTCCGAATGCACTAGTGTCCGTGTTCGTGGCTGCATGTGTAAGTGTGCAGGCTGGAGAATACTTTTCCGTAAAACCGGTGTCTTCGCTGGCGAAGGGAATACGCTTTTCATTCACAAAGAATTATAACGAACGTGAGAAGAGAACGAACAAGAAGAACGCAAGAAACCACCACAACAAGAATTTCACTTCCTCGGTATGATAGCATCGGGAAATACCTTCGTCTCGGAAGCACGCAGACTCTGGCATCCGGAGATCGGTTTTGTTTGTCTTTCGGCGGCGGCGGAAGTAGCGGCGTCTAAATGAGTTTAATTTGAATGTTGAAAATCGGACTGTCTTGTGCAGGGACCGGGCGCAAGGAGAAACGGAAAATTGTGTTTCTAGGTTAGGTCTGGATCTCTTCTTGTTTGGAATGAATAAACGAGCGTTCAACAGGTGTTTGAAGCTTATGTTGGTTTTTATTTTTTTTATTTTCTTTGCGTCACTTTAATTCTTATGACGGTTTTTGTTTTATAAATATAAATTATAAGTCCCTTAAATACTTATTGTTCATTTTTATATTATATAATTGTAAATACAATAATTATTTCGATAACAATTTCATGAACATAGAATTTTCGCTTCATATTTAGAATGGTAAATGTTTTAAAACCCATTTTCGTTATAAAAATTGTTTTTATTTTTCTCTGTCCATTCTAAAATCGATGAAATAAGTTAACAGGCACCAAAATTATTACATTAACAATCTTGTTATCTTATAATTTCTGTAACTGTGTTCTTTTCGTTAAACGTATGCTTGACATTTAAGATCCTTTTGGTGTCATATGGCACCCGAACTCAATCAATATTTTCCCGTTTCAAACATCCACGTTCACAAATATTCCACCATGTGGTTTCATATCAATACCAAACCTTCTAACTAGGTTTTTTGCCCTTCCAAAAGGTTTATAGATTGAGATCGAAAGATCCTTGATCCATCCATAGCAAACGTTGTAGAATGAAAATGAGTTTTCTTCGAATCATACAACAACCGGAAATTGAAACGTACAAGAAAAAAAAACTGAGTACATTGTATTGAGTTTAGTCAAAATCAGGGAAATACTGCATAGAGGTAGTAATTGTAGGAAAATAAAGACAATGTTCTTAACATTTATTTCACAAATAGAAAATAAAAGATTTAGAACACTTTTGAAAATAGTCGAGCAATTTGATAAACACCCAAACGGGCTCCGATTGGTAACAATTTTCCATCAGACCTAACTTTGAAATGTTCAACTATGAAAAAGTTATACATATTATTAATTCAGAAATTGCTCTCATTTTTATTTTTACTTCTAAGCATTGGCTTAGTTCTGTTCTATTATTATATTTTATTGTGTATTCAAGGGCATTATGAAACTTCACCGTTATCTTCAACCCATACGACGATGCCTGCTCCTAACAACCCCTGCACCATCAGCCTTCATCATCGTTATAGTCATCATGGTCGGTTTTGGCCTCGACCGCACGTTGGCATCAGAGTGCCGCTTCACATATCTGCGGGAATAAATTCAAATTCTCATTTCGGCATCGCATGGCGAATAGTACGTTTGGGTTACTGTTTTTTCTTTCTTTTTTTGTACTGTTTGGCCTCCCGGATTATTCGTTGAATTCGTTTCTTGCTCGTTGCCAAAGATTCGCCCCTCGGCAGAAGGTGTTCCAGGGCTCACATAATGCAAAGTGTGCGATTTTCTAACTCGTCGCCGGGACGTGTGGGTGTTGAATCGGATGAATGGAGGAAAAAAAGGCACGGCAGATACGCCTCGGATTCGCTCGACTTGCGAGCGGCGCACATGGAGAAGGCGCGAACGAGGAAGGCTCCAGAAAATACTGCTGATTGGAATATTCCTCCGATACGCATTTACATATTTCTCTATGCGGCGTCATGGTGACATGATTGAGCATTGAACGGTACCCGGAGGATGGGGCGGGTTGGTGGGTGTGGAAGAGAAATAAGGGAAGGGGAGTATACCTGGGGATGTGCGGAGTTTGTGATGAATAAAGGTTGATCCTTTCAGTGTTCCCTTGGGCTCAGGGTAAGGCTCGCCTTTTCCTTGCTTTCGTTCTCACGATCCACCGAATCGGTAAAGCAGCTCTTGTCATCCTCCTTTTTTTTCTGCGGTAGAAACACGAGCCGACGGGCGGGAGTTTTCCCCCACAAAACGAGCTGTGCGTGCGTGCCAAGGTATGGTGAAGCATAAACATTTTGATAAAAACCCCTTCGCGTTCGCCTCGACAAAGCGATCCATCGTATTCGTTTTTCCTCTGCTGCATCCTTTCGGAGCAGCCTCTTCTTGGCAGCGAAAGCACTCGAAGCGGCTAAGGATCCGGTCCCGATTCCGTTGGTTGAAATCGCGTCCCCGTGCTGCTACTTTTTCCTCTCCTCTTGCTCTCGGTCGATGGAGTTGCTGTAGAATTGAATTTTTGTGCGCTTTATGTCTGTTCATGTTCATGTGTGCGGAAAGCAAAGAAAATTCCTACCTAGCGTACGGAGCAAGTGAACGGAGGAGCAAAGGAGAATTTATTCTCGAACCAAATTCGGTTTCGAAAACGCGCTCGAGTGGCGCTGGTGGCTCTGCCAGCGGAAGAGATGAGCCGATGGAAGGCAGGAACGAAATGGAAATCATCGGAAGTGCCACGGTGATGGTGGCCGGGAGATAGGAAAATATTACATTTCACTAGATTTATGCGTGGTGTGCTCATAAGCGACACACTCGTATGTACAAACACAA
Source organism: Anopheles sinensis (assembly GCA_000441895.2). NCBI lineage: Eukaryota > Metazoa > Arthropoda > Insecta > Diptera > Culicidae > Anopheles > Anopheles sinensis. Next base: position 1,369,260 of record KE525297.1, on the reverse strand, counting down.
TGGAGTGGTTGACTAAGGGCGACATTTTGTTGGCGATATTTTAGTAAGCAGGAAAAAAACCATGTGCCAACTCCTATTATTGTTACATTCAACGAATTTGATCTAAAACATAACCAAAACATTGTTCACAATATAAAAAAACCATTCGAATAATGTTAATAGTTGAAATTAAATAAAAAAAATATCACCGTAAAACTATGCCACACCAAATGCATGTCTCGTAGAATGATTATTTAGTCAATAATTTGATGATACAATATTAATTTCTATCTCAACAATGTAACATTATAAGATTGTTTATCAAATTGAACATTCTGACATACCTATGCAGGTCCGTGTTATGTTTCAGAAAAAAATTAAATAGTTGTTGGTATACCAATTTAATTTCACATTATCTCAATTCTGAAGCAGCATTTTACTAAAGCTACAAAATGTTCACACTTTGGCAAGTACCGCATTTTGAGCTATTATATTCTATTGTTCATCACAAACGCACTCGTTGTTATTTTCAGAATCCTTGACACGGCCGCATCCCTTTACGTTACAAGCGCACGCTTCCATAGGCCTTGGTTGGTTGTGATAAACAAATTTAAATTTCGGGTTGTTAGCTGTAATTGCTTTTTCGCTTTACCCCCACATCGATTATTCGATCCGATGGTGCTGGGCGTATTTCGATAGCCCGCGTGAGGTAAGGCGAAGAAGTAACAAACACATCCCTTTGATGGATTTTTCGAGGATTTGAAAACCGGAAACGGAGGAAGAGAGTGTAAAAAGCAACATACACGCGTCAGGAAAAGTTTGCGGAAAAGTCAAACGGCAACGAGTTAATGGCACCGGAAATGGATTGTGCGTCAGCGATGAGATAAGGATTTGTCGCGAAAATGTGCCATTTGATGAATCGGGTTGAGTTTCTGGGAAAAAGGTTATCACCAATGGCAAGGGAAGGGTATTTTTATGAAAGAGTTGTCAACATTATTCGCCATTTTGTAAGACTGATATTTTGGAGATTTCAAAAAAACCTATACGTTGTTAGCATTAACAGTGTCGTTACTAGGCGGATATTATTTTTATGTTTGTAGCGCGTTAGTTATAATGAAAGCTGGTGGATACTTTTGATAATAATCAAGACAGATTGCTGTCGATCAAAATAAAATCAGTTTGCGACTGCTTATGTATCTTCATTTCAAAATATATGATTATCATCTGAAACCACTGTCTTTTTTATAATCCATATAAAATACCTATCAATGGCGTATCATAACGAGTCACAGAAATGAACCAGTGTGGAATGAATGATTTCCCATATTTGTTTTTATTTACTCAAAAATAATTTCAAAGCTATCCGGCCCATTAGCCTTCATAGCACTTACACAACACTAACATAACATAATATACATTTGTTAGTTGTAACCTGATGGAGTTCCTAGTTATCTAGTAAAAAAATATAAAATGTCATTTGTTCTCCAAAAAGCCTGTTCAACGGCAAAGCAACACTTGAAACGATTTTAATTTTAATTTTTAAGTTAAAAATAAGTCAACTGTCCTTTTGACTGCTTTCTTGTATTCCTTAAGCTTACAGGTCTCACCTGTAAACGAATCTGCAAAACTCGAATAAAGGAGTTTCGAACGCGTCAAGGATATTTGGGGAAGGAAAGAAATAGCTCAAATTAATCTTATCAGCCCGCAGCCAGGTTATGGATATCCCTTTTTTTGCCGGAACCTGAATGTAACCATTTCTAAAACGAGAGTGTGTTATAACGGAACCGGCGAGATGTGCAAAATATACTTCACAAGCGCCACGGACCGACTTGTCTTTGCGATTTGCCGCTCAACGCTTCGGTGCGGTCGAAAGCGGATGGAGGCTTTGTGTGACTCCATCGATGGATGGTCGGTGCCGAAATTGGCTTCAATTTGATTACCGATGCGAGTTAAGCCATTAAATTGATACTTTGACGTAATTTTATACGCATTACATTCGCTCCCTTCTGTCGAATGGGTCGTCGCTTCTTTTTTTGGGTTACTTATTTTCATTTCTCCCGACACAGAGCCTTTACACCAGCTTTTTGTTGTTGAGAAACCCTTCACCTTCTTCCGGATCAGGGCCTGTACTCCACCAGTTTCCCGTTAACGCGAGGATCACTCTCGCACGGGTTTTCCCCGGTCAAAATAAAAGAACCTGATCAGCAGAAGCCCCCGCCAGGAGCCAGGCTTATTTGCTCGTGCCGATGTCCTCGTCGGAGATGTGCCTGGGTAGGCGGAAAAAGTGTTATTAGATTAGAACGGTGACATAATGAAGAATGGTTGTTGACTTCCAATGTGTTTCCCGATCCGACTGTCAGCCTTTCCGATCGACTTGATGGACTGACACCGTGTCGCTGATCCTGGCGTCGGGTTTCTACCACCACGCTTACATACCACCCAAACTCTTCTCCATCTCGCCAAACGTTGTACTTTCGTCCTGGCCTGCCTCAGATGTCCTGTCCCAGCTGAGGAGGAAGTTCTGCCATTCCATGCACTGTCACTTGTCAAACGGGAATGATCGAAATGTCGAGCATGTCCTCCCAACAAAGGGATGGAGCAGACAGTGAGTGAGCAAGCAATGGAATCGATATACTTCCATGCATATGAAAACATACTGAAAGTGCTTAATTTAAAATTAATGTAATATATCTTGATAATTATATCTATTCAAAATCAATATTATTTTTGTGAAGTTACGCATATAATGTTTTGAAAATGAATTATTATAGTTTCTGAAGAATTAACGTTAAATCATCGTTTATTTAGATTAATGGTAAAAATCCAACATAAATTAGCAAATTCTGAGTTTCAAATTACCCAGTCACAATTGTGTAACAGACAAATTTTACTCAAAAGTCGCGTACATTGTCAATCATGTTTGCTTTTTTGGATTGCACTGAATTGAATACAATAGGGATTTTTTGATTTTAGAACATGTTTTAAACAGATATAAGAATATAATAATTTAGTAATAAAATCAGGAACCTACTAAAATTTATCAAACAACCCACCAGCGTTGGTCTTACTTAAAAATTTATCATATTGTAGTGGGTTTGAATGGTTTGTGTCACCTTCTTATTTTGATATAAATTCTCGTGTGCAACGTACTTCTTTACTTTTGTTTGTTCAAGAAAAACCGTCAACCCTTCGGCCTACTTTTGCGACTTTTATTCAAACATCTGACATTGTGACGCCCTCAACCATTCTGAAGAGTTTCACCCAAAAGAACGAAATGCACCCCCATCGGTGCGATGTGGCGAAATGAGTCTATCACCAGAAATGTCTTCCATTCCGGTGCCAGGTTTTATTTGCGGACGCATGCGCACGGTCAGCCAACCAGCAGCACACAGACAGCAGCCATCACGCTGCATCGTGTTTTGGGACGGGCGCACCACAAACGAAGGTAGGGTGGAAAAACGAGCGCTTTTCCTCCTGCTTCCGCTTTTACGCTACCACAGGAAGTAAAACGAAACAGACCACGTGCGTTTCGTTGGTGTACGTTCAGGTCGCGGGCAGAGTACATAAGGCTTGCTGGTGTGGGTTGGTGCGGTTTTATGTTTATTTCGTCCTCACGGGGTGGAAAACTCACCCATGCTTTCCCTTCGCGAGGCTTGAGTATTTACATCAAACGGTTTGTACACTAATACAGCTTTATCCGGCGGTTCGTTTGAAAGGACGAGGAGACGCCATGAACCGTCAGACAGATAGAGAGAACGGGGAAGCGACAGACCTACTAGAGGGAGACGGAAGCAACCTGAGAAACGGAATTAACCGAATAATAATAACCTAGTGCCGATGTGGAAGGCATAATTATTGAAGGTTGTTTTAAGCAAGCAGCCTATGATGAGGTGAGGCTCCGGTGCCTTTTGCGTGTATGTTTGTGTATGTGCGACGGGGACGAAGGAATTCGTCGGGCGCCGAAATGAAAACCATTACATCCTCAACGGACCCCGAGGGCTCGTGGCCGAGGTCGGGTGATCGTGGAAAATGTGTTAATTGTGTGCCGCTTGTGGAACAGTGGAGCTTCCGGCACGCTGGAAAACCCGGGTCCGTTGGCCTCTGCCTTCTCGCACACAGGGACAAGATAGCACCAGACAGGCCAACGGACGTAGGAACGGAGGAAAATTCCTGCCCTTTTTCCGTAATTTAGCGATACGGCTAATGGGTGGGGAAAGCGGGACTGATGGGTGATGGAGGGAACAATTTCCCAACACGCCGGGCGTTCCCGACCTCGGTCAACGCAATTCATTTACGTTTTAGCTTCCGCCGGGACGCCATCAGATTCTGGCGTGAGTCGCAGGAAGCAGATCGTACATTGGTGTCGTCGGTTTTGTTCCACTTTAATTGGGATAGTCCTTTACCCTCGATTCGTTTGTTCTGCGTTTTTATGTTTAATTGACGAGTTTTGAGCTTTGTTTGCATTTTGTCCTTTGATTAAAGTGTCTTTTCGGAATATTTGATTAGTGTTGGTGAATTTCTGTTTTCGTCCTGCCTTTTTTTCTTGGTATTATAAGCTGAAGCTCATGGTCATAGAAGATTTCATTTATTTATGCTTAATAAGTGTATTGAAGAATTATTGTAAATGAGTGTGATTAGTGATTAGTGAATATTCATTGAAACATTGCGTTCGGAACATTGTAAAGATATAACAAACACTTATGAATGCTGCCGTACAGAAAAAATGGAAGAAAGAACTAAACTAAGTCGAGGAAATACAGCCATACTTCAACATCAGCAAATGTACATCCTTTCTCCGGCCGTTTTTCACATCCCTAGCGAGTGCGAGTTTTCCACCGACGGTTCGTATCGCGCCATTTTCCACGAATCGACGGTGAATGATTGATTGAGAAATTGTAATTCCCAATCAAATTTGTACATGGTTGATGGTTTTTCGTTCGTTCACGTTTTCCATCGAGCCAAAGCACTGCCAGCAAGGAGTTTGTGGGAGGGAAAATTGGATGCTCGTGGCGGGAGCTGGTGAGAAAGGCTGGAGGTGACATTTGCATAAGTACACACACATATACATATATCGAAGAAACGTCGGCAACAAGCGAACCGGGCTGACTTCCGCCACCAACCAACGTTTGCAGTTGTGTTCCATTTCTTCGCCGCCTGGTTTCTCCTCAACCCTCCCTGAGCGTCCCTGTTTTTCCGAGACCCTTTTCCAGCGAGTTATCGAAAGAGCTTCTGTATAGAAATGAAATAAAGTGAACTGACACAGCCATACTTCACATCACTTTTCTTTCCCCCCTTCTTCCCACCATCTACCGTTCCGTTCCATCACCTTCGACGTTTTTCCACGGGGCGCAGAGGGTGGAAGGACAGTTTTTCCTTCGGTGCGACACATTTGCGTTCGTCTTCGCGGGAATCGATCCGGCTCGCATCGTCGTAAACCCTTTTCGGTTGCTCTCAGCGCCCTCTAAGTCGCTGCCATCATTCGCCAACTCCTCTCAATTTACGAACCCTTCCCAAGACTTCTTTCCATGCCCCCCGTTCCGCCGTCGCGTACACTCCCCTGCAACGGAACCGTGCGCTTGTTTCTGACAATGTGATATATTTTTCGTCATTCTCAGGGTGTTTTATGGATGTTTTATGTTGCGCTGCGAAATGAAATATTATACTTTATTGCAATACCTCGCGTCGAATGGTACCCGCTTTTCCAACCTCCTCCCCCCGGCGAATCTGGGAAACATTTCTTCCGGGACGTGGAGCCAGTGAAAGGATTGGGGAAGGAATGTTCGGACGTCCCTTTTTTCCTCTCGCCCCATTTTCTTGTCGCTGGTTTGTGTGTGCTCATGGTGCTTGTACCACAAATTGCTGCTACTTCTTTTCAGGCCAGGCAATCTTCGGCTCCAGTCGAAGGGAAAAGGATTGGAGGCACTCCGCAGCTGGAAGACGAACTCCTACCATCCAAATATGGTGCTCTTTTAGGGAAAGAGTGCAGGATCGCTTTTAAGAGAACACTAATGGTGTGTAGGTTTGTCGAGGTTCACATTGACGCCCGTCTCAAACAGGATACAGGGAAAAATAGAGAGCAACCTGTGAAAGGGAACCTCAGAGGCATGGAAGGCATTAAAACGCCGGCAAAGTCGCATCTCTCTTCGGATGGAGGTCACCAAGAACCCACCGGAGGAAAGCACCATTCGCGCTCGAACGCGTGATTCAACACTCAAGCTCAACTCATCGGACACGCCAACGATAATGTCCTGGAAGGTTCTTGACGTTGCCTCTCTGCGAACCCAAACCTAAGCCAACGGGGTTTAAGAGGTTTTCGGCTTTAACAATTTCGTGCTATTTTGTTTTATAGTTCGAACATGAGCCGGTGCACGGTGCGTGGTTGTAAAATTATACGCCACCCACCGGTTTAACGGTCTCGGCACTTCCGGATCGCTCCAGACAACGCGAACCGGAAAGGGGAACCCGAAGTGATGCTACTTTTTATGGTAATTTGATTTGCAGTTATTTCAACTTTACATTCAATTTTATGTTGCGCGACGACGCGATGTGTGCCGTCGGTTGCCGTGGCCACGTTCCGACACCCAAGGGGCAGGATGGACGAGCAAACGCATGTAAGAGAAAACACGCCGATGGAAAACCGAACGGCCAAACAAAGGAAAGGACCTGTCCCGTGTGGAATGGTTGGCAATCAAATAACAATTTTTCGATCGAAAGCACGATGACACGATGAGTTTGTTCCGGACGCCGAGCGCATGCAGTGTCTTGTCGGTGTTTTTGTGTTCTCCATCGGGTAAGGATCAGTTGGGATTGATTGTCGTTTGGGTTTCCCTTTTTTTGCCATGGAAATAACCGTTGCCGTAAATCTAGGTATTACTGGCACCAATTTTGTGCTTTGACGACACTAATGCATCTAAATGCATCTTTTAAATGGAAAGTTAACCAAAGATCAAGAGTACAAAGGAAACATAAACTAAATGGAAAATAGTATTGGATTAGAGTGAAGATTCAGGTAATTTCCATAATTAATGTAAATTGAAAGTAATTTCCATACTAATATTGAAAATTATATCCTAATATTGTTCTGCGCAAATGTAGTTCTTCGTGATTAAATAATAAAGATGAAAATTTAAAGTTTAATAATAAAGATGAAAAATTTAACATAAAAAATTCATGAAAACAAATTTGTAATTCGTTATTGCTTGAAAATGCCTTTACTGTGTTTTTTAAATAAAATCAATGATACATGAAACTTCAACAACAAATTCCAATCAATTGTAGAGGAAATCGCTTCCGTGATTGGATTGATAATTTATGATCGATTCGGCAGGCTGAACAGCTGGTCCAAAGGCCTACTTCCGCATTTTTAAGTGATGGTACCAATCGAAGATAATAAAAAAACCAGGTAGAACCGGGAACCCATCATTCCAGGATGTCCTGGGCATTGCATTGTGCCATCGAAAAAATCATCCTTTCCGCTGCGCAAGGCTGCGCATAACCTAATTGTGTTAACGCATAAATCAAGAGATATCCCAACGGTCGAAACTGCATCCCCATCCCGAAGGGCTTCCATCGAGGTTCAACGAACGATCGATCGGATGAATTGAATATAATTTAAATAAATTATTCCCTTACCGCGCCATATCCTTCTCGCGGGATCCAGGTATGTCGCGCACACAAGCGCACCGGTACAATGTAATTAATTTGCATATTATTCCCGAGCCCAGGACCGCGTATCCTTTCTAGTTCATCCCGACCCCTTTCCGTCGCTGGTGCATACCGACGCTCCCGGGGAAACCCTTCTTTACTGTTCGTTCCTGCAACCGAAACTATCGAGCAACTGCTGAGCGGAGAAGTCGAAGGTCGATTCACTCCGTTCGTTCGACCCTCTGGCGACTCTTCGCGGGACGGCACGGTATTGAATGTATCGAATTGACTTTCCGATCCAAAACGTCACTAGAAAAGCTTCCTTCAGATTGTCTCGCGATTTCTCACACTTTAACAAACGGGTGCACAATTCTAAGATTGACATCTGAGATGCATCCCGTAATAAGGGCGCCTTCAGATGATACGATTTTGCATATGATTAATGTGCGCGCTCCTGGATTAAGGTTTCACTCTCGGTTGCCCTCCCGGTTTTCTTCGAAGGTAATTCTCAGAGACCTTTTCGCCGAGATGGGAAAAGGGTTGGGATGGAAAATAAACGCATGACTTGTTGCACATCGCTTACTACTATCCTGGGAAGATTTCTCGCTCGTGTTGTCGTTTTCGACCCCTTTCAAGAAAACAGCGAAGGTCGATGAACCAATGAAGATAGAAGAATAATGCAAGGAAAACGTAAGGCGGAAAAGTATTTAGTAACATTTGTTGAAAAAGAAAAGCTAACATACAAAAAGCAATATTGATTGTTGTACAATTTGAACTTATCTTACTACTTTCTTATATTTTAAACAAACGTAATCGGTATTAATAAAAACAAAATTATATTTAGAATACGGAATGATTATTATTAAAATGATGATAAAAACAATAAATGATTCATTCTGACAGTCTGGCGAAAAATAGAATAGCTTGTAATAAAATTTGATTAAATTAATTTGGAAAAAAGTGGGTAAATTAATTTTGAAACTGGAACAGAAAATATGATGACTTCAAAATTGATTGAAAGTAATAATTTCAATGGTAAGTTTTGTTTTTGACTCCTAATCCCTTAATTTTTTTCATCCAGTTCGATCAACATGAACTGCTCGTTAGTTGTAACCATTCTGGGTTCCAAATTTGCTACCTTGGGTTTATTTTTCTGCATCGCCGAAAATTTGCATACTTGTACTCTCATCGAGGAACTCGTAGCTATAGGCGTTCGATAGGCGTTTAGCGTCGTGCAGGTTTTTATTTCTTTCCATGTACTCACGCGTAACCCGCCGCGAGGCACTCTGCGTGTGTCGATTGTGATTTAAATTTTCAACCATAATTCAATCAACGGCCGGTAACAGTAATAGCAATTTTCCTAAGCCTTTATTTTTGCTACCAAACGCCCGACCCATTCGCTCCCGAAATGGTATGCAAATCACGGCCACCATCCGTAGCTATTGGTCTGCAAGGGTTATTGACATTTAAGTTTGCGTGTGTTTCGATGCACCATCATCCAAACCGATGCCCTGTAGAAAATCCTTCGGCTGAATGGACCGAGTTTTCTCACGTAAGATCCTTACAATTCTTTCTTACGCAAACCTTTTTACTCAACCGGGCCGAGCCTTAGGGAGAAAGGGTTGAGCAGAAAAAAAGAAACCATGGAACATGGGTTGCCTAAAGCGCTGCTGGACTTTGACGCTGGAGGAAATTTTAGCTGCAACTCAAGACGCAACCCAAAGGGGTTTCCCTGTTTTGGCATGACTTTCTGCAACTTTTCAAACATTGGGCTTCAATCACTGGCAAAGGATCCGAAGATATCTTTCGATAAAAGATCACGATCGTACAGATGTCGAATTCTACTACCGGAGGCACAAATAAGAGCAACAGGAACAAGAACAAAAAGAAAAAGAGAGACACAACAATCAAGGACATGGAAAACAACCGATTGAGGCGCCGAGTCAAACTACGGCCATGAACTTGTTCGGGGTTTATTACTTTTCCAATCGCCTTCGGTACCTTCGGTTGAATCGATTGTTTTCTTTTTCATTCCCAGAACGAAGATGCTCAGGTTACGAGTTATTTATCGCCATCCAGCGGGTCCTTCAGGAATGGAAGGATGGGAAAGCCAAAGGAAGCGCTCCGAAAAAAAGGAAATAAAAGGGCGCGCGTGCAAGTAGACTAACATTGATCTTACGAATAAAGTGAACCCGTTGGACTCGTTGGAAGACGATGCAGCTCATCTGCCTTTTCTCTGGAGTCATTTAGAGCCTTTCCTTCCTGCGTTCTTTGGTTGTATCTCTGTATCGAGGTGTGCAAGGAATACCCGAAAGGGTTAAACATTTCAACAACGGTAACCGCAGCGACGAAGATGTTGGATGCTACCGAAATGCCCACAGGTGTCTAACGAGTGGTTGGAAACGAAAGCGAGCTCTTATTCGAGATGGTTTCGCTGATCAGAGAAAGGGCTACTGGGAAATGTATTAGCCCTCTTTTCCAGACGGAAATCGGCGAGATACGAAAATGGGGGTAATTTGTGCCCAAATGAGATCATATCGAAAGTAGTTGAATGTACACATTACGTATTTAGAAGAATATCTGTTGAGTTTATGCATTTCAAGTCTATCATTTTCTAGCGGTTTTGTATTTTTGCTTTATTTAAAAATTATGTTTTATAGAAAAAAAATTTCAGAGCTCCAATAAATTCTGAAAAATAATTTATTAATTGGCTTTAAACGATCTAGATATACGCACAATATACTTCAGTTAGTCAGTTGATTTTATTTCTAAGTGTAAACATAAATGGTTTTTAAACAATTTAATTCGTCAACAATACACAATCAACATGATTTACATTGTACAGTCTGCTACAGCGGACATGGACGAAAACGTATGAAAGAAGGTCCTTTCTACCAAAGCTAGGAATTTCTAGTTCCCTTTTTGAAAGCTCCCTACAGCATGAACAACCTTCGACAATGAATATCCTTTTCGATTTGGTCCTGAAAAAAGGATAATAGAGCATATAATGCCATCTAGCGGACGGTAGCAGCGGTTGGTGAAATTTTTCAATTTTGGGGTTTTTAAGGATGTGTTTTTTGGTTTGTTGATTTACGATTTGGAATTGTGTTGATTTCATTACAATTTATACATCAAATGTGTTAATATCAAATCATAATGCAATTCGATAGCTTTATATTCTTTGTCAATGTTTTGTTACAAGCAGGTAAGTTCGATGACCCCATCAGCATTTTACTTCCCCTATCGATGGAATACGATTTGTGACCGTTCATCTGAAATGCGCAGCTAAGCGTGCAGGTTTTAATGATCCCCGACCACTTGATAACTTTTTCTACCAAGAACTAGAAATCTATGTTTTCCACCATAACATGAAGTTGCATATGAGGTTGCCTAGGGCCAATATCATAAGTCTATGAATGATTGCGTGCGATGAACGGAAGGCAGAGCATTTCAATCGAAGCAAATAGAATCATTTCTATGAAGCATCTATGTTGAAAATGATTGTCGGTGAGTTTTCACACATATAAAGAGAGTGGAAAATGGTTGGTGAAATTTGAATCAAGAGCCAATTAAAGCCCATCGAGCGGCTTTCCCGCTCCTCCACAGTCTCATTCAAAAGCCATCAAATAAACAATAATCAATGCTCTTGAAACGATGGAGAGGCTCATCAACAGTTGACGAAATCACTCTCAGAGTAATTTTGATCCTAGAAATCCTTAACTTTAGCATCCTCTTCTTAGAGTCAGAAAGATTATCTCCCTCGAAGTTGTCACTCATAAGTCTCAATGTGATTTAATATTGCAAGTAAACAGTAATAGCTTACTCACAAAAAATTACAATCAATACGATTGCATTATTTCGAGTTGACAAAAAAGTATATAGAAGTAAAACTGATGCCTTGCAAATTGTGTGAGAATTTGACGATTTTGCTCTTTTATTCCGCTCGTAAATCATCACCATTCTTCTGCCATGCCCATCGCATCGACGCTTCATCCAACTGATTCTAGCAGCAATCAACAATTTTCACCGAGTGTCGTGTTCGTTTGGTAAAATTTAATTATCATAAATTTCTCAATGCTTCATCGAAATAAACGCCCATCGTGGTCAATGATAAATCGAACTAAAAAACTCCAATCAAATGATCGAGATGGTTGTCGAATGATACAACCAAAACGGATTATTGACAGTTGAATCCTTTTGGTAATATTCTTGTAGTCTCAGAATTGACAAAAGATTTTATCATAGAAATATGTAAAAAGATTTCATATAGCGAAGATTTCAGGAAAAATTGTAGGAAAGCAAGCGTGAAAGCCGTGGCATAGGAGAATTTCAGATGCATTTGACGAATTTTAGGCTGCATCAACAGGATGACACATATACTGAGATTTCCTTTGAAAATATAACTATCATTATTAATTTATTTATATTTTTTCTACAATTTCTCAAATGTGCCATTTATCTTTGTCGCACACGATTCTTCAGAATGAATTCATAGTAAGTTAGTTAATTTGCACCACAATTAAGAGAAAAGTCGGTTTTTCAAACGTTTTATTCAATATCTTCTAATATGTTTTTTATCAGCTACAAGAATAACATTTACTAATTAGCGAAATATTACTCTCTGGCAATTTAGGTTGAAGTTAGTTTCATACACCGAGTGTCTTTATCCATTGTGCATGTCACGTGTGCGTTATCATATAGAAATACCAACTATATAAGCTATTTACATTTTTATGTTTGAAGAGCAGAAATCGTCGTTATGGTTATGACAAACAATTTACAAACAGTGCTCAAATGGTTATTAACAACCAGACTGATACTTTCTCACCAAAAGACTACAGATATCTTTACCAGCGGATTTGGTTGTTCCGCTCGGTAATGAGTGAAGCATAAACCTTGAACATCGAAACCACTCCGCAGGACCGCAAAAGAGCGCAAAGCTGCGGTAGAAAGGCGTACAAAATCGCCCAAACGGCAAAACGCTGCTCGGTATCGCACCAAGGAAAACGGCAACAGCCCCATCCTGAGCCACTGCAAAGCTGAAAATGATGTCCTTCTAATTCCTTGACAAATAATTATGTCCCACCCATCAAGTTGAGCCGCTTTCGCTTGTCGCTGTGTTGACGATAATGATGATGCATTCATTCCGGTGACGACGATGCCTCGCGTCTGGTCACGACAGACTCGACGCTCGGAGGAGGTTGAGCATCTTTTTCAAAACAAATAGCTCGAAGGTTGGTGCTGCCTTACACGGGATGGGTACCACGAACGTGTAGGCCACGGGAAAAATACAGGATGGAAAAATTTAAAACACTACATAAACAAACGAACCTGAAAAAAATGAGCAGAACTTGCAAACCCTGTGGACAGGTTTATTTTAATAGCTGCTTCCAATTGAACTGGTGGCGTACGCGGAGCGAAACCAGTCTTGCATGGTTTGTGATGAAAAATAACGTCTGTTAATTTAATTTTCCTCTCTTTTTTTCACTACCAGTGGTTGGTCGACACCGGCGTCGAAGATCCGTTCCTGAGTGCTATGTCCGTTGGTTTCTCAGGCGAGGCCCATCACCGGCTCTTTGACGAAAAACTGGCGAAGCACGCCAGCCAACCGGGCAAGATGGATGATGTATTTACGCAAATGAGTGTAAAATGTGTAAAAAATAGCGGGATGCTTTTCCGGCTCCGCCAAAACCAGTTCTCACCTCAACCAGCAGGGTGTGGGAAAACGGGGCATCTGGTTTTGGGTTTTCGGAGATCCTTACCTATCAGATACCTTAAAATGAAGGAAGAAATATTGGACCAGGGCGACACAGCAGCGACAAGAACTGAAAGATATGTCCACGGATGAGCGAATCACATTCTTGTTTTTTCTACTCCTGCCCGAAATAGTGGTCTGTTTGTGACAGGATAATTATTTTAACCAGATCCCCAGATGAACGTTCACAGGATTGCTGGTTTATCACGGTGCTTGTTAGGACATTCAGAGCGCGATTAATTGTGTTGTGAATTACGCCTCGAAAGATATAAATGTGTTTCCTAACTAACGAGACTTACAATAACTAGGGTAACTGTACCAATAGTGGCGCACTTAGCCGTGTTACTAACAATATGATGCAATTTTCAAGTGTCTATAGCAGAATATTTAACAAATTCAAACCAATTATGATCTTAACACCATTATTCTTCATAAAAACATCTATTTTTACAGTTTATCATGTAAAATACACGAAAAAAGGCGTATTTTTTTCCCAGTTGGTTGTTCCTGTAATGGTGGTATGGTTCCTATAGTGGTGGTATCTTGTTCCTATAGTGGTGGTATCTTGTTCCTATAGTGGTGGTAGTACTTGGAAAACTTGGAAAATATTGAATAAATTTTTACTGTAATTTTTTTTGAAGCATATTTCAAACAGAAAGGCCAAATAACTCAGACCAATGCATTGTCTTGGCAATAGACCAACGCATTCCGTCATATAGACCAATGCTTTTTGCGGAAATTTATAGCCTTAAGGAAATCATGGCACTCCTGATAAATTCTTAAGGAATCCAGCATTTTGGTACAACCTGTTTGGAAAACGTGAAATTTGGAGCTTCAATATATTACGGAGTGGCAAGGTTTATCTTTTGAACACTTCGTAAAAGGGCAAGGAGCATTTCATACTAGTACAAATAACGCTATCGTATTTATTTCTTCGTAAAGCTAGGATTTTATTCCACTACCTCCACTATTGGTGTAGCACCACTATAGGAGCACTTACCATATACGAAAAAAAATCAGTCAGACATTTTATAAACTCAAATACTCCATGCTCATCGCAACTTACGTTTCTTTTGGCACTGGTTACGGACTTTGCAATGTTTTTTTTTATAATTCCCAAAGTACGACTTGGTGTATGTTTGCAGAACTATTCAGTTCATTTGAAAAAATGTGTTGTACATCCCATTTCAAATGATGAAAGTAATAGCTCTTGTTTTAGGTGATTTTGTAAAAAACAACATATTCTATGCTATATTTTTCAAGCTTTTGTTTTTTTTTCATTTTCACATTTTGATCGGGGAGGTCTTTTGGAATGGATTCTTTTTGTTGTTTGTTTACTTCAATCTAAATTGATTGCCTTATTGCGACACAAATTTTCTGTTGGTCTTGTTTTCAGAATGCTTACCTTGAAGGTTGCTTTTGTCTGCAGTAGGCAGCAACAAAAATATGACTTCTATAAAATGCCTCATTTCTTTTTAGTTGTAAAAATGGGAACAGGTAAAATATGATATTATCTAAAACAGTTAGTTTTTGTTATACAATCCAGTCCATAGTTGGATCATCATCAAATGGGACAAAATCTCCCATGTTATTTATGTTTCTCCTTTTAATATCCCCACTTAACAGTCATTTGACAAGACATACCTTTTATATAGTTTGCAAATCGACTGATTAGTGCAGCATAAAAATTTAATTAAATTATATTTTGTTTTAAGTAATTACATTTTTTGTGAAAACTTCGGTATGTATCATAAAGTAAACCCATACCTATCTGTTCCCACGCCTATGCTGCATCACCATTGATTCAATTTCTAAGATAGTAATGCGTTAGTCATCTCTTCGAACGCCGTCAACCGACTGATCCAACCACATAGCCACACCGGCCGGTAATTGATCACGTGCCAGGACAATTAATCATTGTTTGCATCGACATTGGAGCGGACGACGACGAGCGATATAAGTAAAAACTCGCAAAGAAAAAAGGACGAAAACCCAGCCCAAAAATCATTCCTTGCAACGATGCAAGGCTGGGAAAATGGCTACCGAAACTCGATACCTTTAAAAACGTGGTTGACCCGCGTGTGGGAGCGTGGTGAGGAAATCCAAGTACAACCGACATCTGCGGTAGTGGCCGCGTGGGTGGCGTGGTGGGAGGATAAACATAAAATATTATAATGCTTGTTGTTAGTACTATTTTTAATATCCATCAAGCACGATCGAAAATATTCGCCTGCTCATGCTTGGTGAGCTCGAGAGACCGCGCAAGTGATATAGAACGAGATGGCAAATGACAATTTCGGAAAGGGCAAGATGGAGAGATTGAGCCCTGTCTTTCACCGGTGTTTGCCCTCCAGGACGTGGTCGGCTTTGTGCAGGCCGAACAAACCCAGCCGCGGAATGGAATGTGTCAGGTTAATGACGATTTTCCTATGGTCCTTCGGTGTTTCCCGAGGCGCTTCGAAGGAAGACGACGGAAAAAGGTAGGCTTTCCATGGTACCTCCGCACGCGTTAGACTTGTCCGTATTCCCGTTCTTCCGCCGGCGACAAGGGACACCGCAAGGAAGCACCGAGGGAGAAAAATGTCATTTATCTAATTTAAGGGAGAATTTATTATTCGCCAACGCAACACCCGAATAGCTGTGGGAGGAAAGTTTTCGGTGCTTCTTATATTTTTCCGCGTACTACCCACCTTGAGCCTTACTTTTTTGAGGCTACCCTGGCAGGCTTTCACTTTCACTTGGACATTTTTCACATTTTGTACCATCGGAAAAATCAGTATTGGAAGAGTATGCCCCGCACTCTCTAGCAGTGGCTTTGCCAGTGCGCGTTCCTTTACGAGAATGGAAAACCAAAGCCATGGCTCCCCGGACGTTTCTTTCCCCACGTGAATCCGCATGATGCTCGTAAAGTGAAAGCAGGGTAGCGGTGCTTGGAGACGTATTTTATTTATTTCATAAAAATGAGATTCTTGTTTGTTTGGCATCAAACTTCGAACGTGAATGACATAAATAAAGGCCTTATTACTTTTATCAGCTGACACTCGCCTATCCACGAGGAGCCGTTTGAGTTTGTGCGCTCGATGTGCGTGTTTTTTTCTATTCAACAAACAGCGTCTTTTTTTGCTTTTTTCTTCAAATCGTTTCAATAAATTCAATATTCCTAACACGGTTCAGCGAATCAATAAGCGGAATTGATTCTCTTATCTCGAAACGATCGGTTTGACGAAGTCATAATTTATTTACAGGAATGCTTGAAGTGACAATTTATTTCTTATCCTTGCAAAACTAACCAATTTTACCACTGTGTTCTTTAAAAAACTTCACAGTGATAATTATAAACGTGACCACCAGTCAAGTTGCTTGTTAAAAAAAAAACTTATACGTATGCATGGATGATTGTCACGTATTTTCGTAATTAAAAAAATACGGAAGAAATTTAGTTGATAACTGTTTCCATTTGTCAATTTGAAATGGCAAATGGTCAGTCTTACAAAACAAAAGGAGATTGCAGTTAATACAGTTGCACTTACGATAATCATCCACTTCTTTCTAATGTATATTTACTTGCTAAAACTGGAAAAACATTCTATAATTTTTGCTTTGCATATAATTGAAGTGCAATAGAACTATTGATTTATGATATGAAGCTTGTGTAATTTTAAATTTGAAGTATTAAGCACTTATGTTGTATGTCTTACTTGCATCTGAAAGCTACAAAACTGATGCTCACACCTTGTCCATCTAATATATTGCAGGAGTTTCAGTAAGAAAAAAATACACAGCGTATGAAAAAAAAATCGGCCATTGCAGTCTCACCCTCAACATGCTAGATAAGGGGAAAAAATCGTTCAAAATTCGAATCGTTACAAAAAAATGGCTTCTCTCTGCCTCAAGTTCGATAGGCACACTTACACACGCGCAAAGCGTATGCTAATCCGCGAAAGTAAACAACGTCGTGAGGGTGATTTCTTTTTTACACCATGAGGGGTGAATATGGATAACGACGGTCACCCTCACAATTTTTTTTTGTCGTTTCCTGTTCGTCCTGTTTAGTTCGTATTTATTTTTACTCCTCCGGACGACGTCAGTGTGTCGTTGTGATCGGTGTTTGTAGGGGCCTACAGCGGGGAAAATGTCCATTGCAATCGTGGGGGATTATTGATCGTCCCGCTTTTGGACGTGAACGTGGAATACGAGGGAAGAGACGAAAACTAAACATAAAAATATGTATAATCTGCAATGACAGTTGCGAGGCCGTGTGTTTGCAGAGAAGAAAAAAATGGCCGAATGATCACGCCATTTCGTTGAATCAATACAGTAAGAAAAAGAAAAGATGAAGTTCGTTCTTATCGCTTCACAAATCGCTGTTGTCTATGGCGAGTTGCATTCGCTAATCTCTTTGTCGTAGCTACCTTTTACATTATGCTATCGCTCTTTTGCGTAAGGCGACAGATTAGCCATCTAAATTGGTCCGTATCTTACGCATTACGCTACCTTTTGCCTTTCATATGGATCGATTACCAAGCAGCTTTTCAGCGGTATCTGGTTTTCGATTCCAAGCCGTTTTTTAAACCTTCATTTCCAATCCCTAAAGCTATCCGAGATATTCGCCAGGTACACCAGATGAGTGACAAATTGATATCTCTTTAATTTAGTCCCGAGCACGTCGTCGGGCAGCCGGTGACAATCGGACGAAACAGCCAAGTTCTCACGCTCCTATCACATTGCTCTCCCTGCAGAAAGGATCTTTCTATCGGTAGGTCACGTCAACCCTTTTTCATTCCCTGTAATCAGGAAGTAAATCAGGAACTCTATTCTTTGGAACGATAATGTGTGCGTCTTCCTTATTACGCTCTGATTTCGTTTCCTAGTGCATTGTCACTGAAGGGAGCGGAAAGGAAAACAACGCACGGAAAATAGCAAGGCGTACTTTAAACCCTTTCCCGGCCAGGATCGCAAAAGCGGGACGACGCCGGTGACATGCGAGTGCAAATAAAAATGTAAAAGAACATAACTGCAAAAAAGAAGGGAATTGAAAAAGGGTTCATGCAATCCGTTTTCTGCACAATGTTCTTGCTTTTGTGTTGCTCGGGTGTCCTATTCTACCTTTGAAGTGCTCTAGAAACGGTGTCTGACGAGTGTTCACGTGTATCGTTCCGCTAGGGTCTCTGTTTGCTTTTTTGCACCAGTATTTGCACCGCCGCGACACAATGCGCACAATGTTGGGCTTTTCCCGGACGTAATAATGGAGCGAAACCGTAATTTGCACCACAAATCCCGTCATCATTATAGCCATTCTCAATGGCACCGTATTGTTTGGAAGGATCACAGGTCAGGCAAATGGGACAGTTTTTATTTGTTCACATAAATCATGTGCAATTTTTTTCCATGGGGTACGGTTGTGGCCGTGACAGGTTGTAATCTTATTCCTGTTCAGGTTTGAAACAGGTGCACTTTTTGTTAAAAATTTAAGGCGTAGAGACTTCTTTTGCTATGATAAAAGATCCAAAGTGAATCAAGAATCAATGGAAACAAGAATATCATCTCGATGTTCTTTTTAAATCGCTACAATTTTTACCTGATAGTACTGAGTTGAGTAAAGGCATTACATGATTTTAAACCCGAGCTATTTATTTTATGCAATCGTTCTTCAACTTGCTAGTTTTCTAAAATTGGATACACTCTATGATAAATAACCAAAATTCTTTATGAATATAATCCGATTCTTTTTGCGTCGATGATGAGCATAATGCTTGAATCGATGTTGCATGAACAGCCTTTTGCTAATGCTTCTTTCATTTAAAACTTGCTTCATTTGTAGCTAAGTCCAGCTTGGATGTTCTCCGGGTGAAACTTTTCCGAAACGGATTTATATTGTAAAGAAGGGAACAAAACGGATTGCTCTGTCATAAGTAACATCTGTTTTATTTCTCCACGGGGATCTTTGCATTGACCTACCGGGGGAGGCGAAAAATTAGCTCAACAGCAGATTTTTCCATTTATTAAAAAAGAATCTACCTACCATCACGGTTCTCGACCGCGTGGACCACAAAAGATCGCAATTAAGATGGCCAGAGGCTGATGGTCAGAGACGGATTCGGCTGCTCCCGGATACGTTGCGCAATCGGGTCTCAGGCAGCTGTTGCTTTGCCAGAGGACGTATTCGTCCTTGCCTGACGTCTGCAGCTTCACACGGTGAAATTATTAGCCACAAATCGCAGGAATCCATCGGAATTCCCCCGGCTAGGGGGTCTCATTACGTAAGGAGGGCAGATCGTCAAGCAACTGGCGCATAAATTACCATTTGGTGGATTTCGCTTTTCTTTGCTTTCATTTCCTTCGGCACCATCGTCGGGAGGATTGCCGTGAGTGATTTATACGCATTTGGATCAGGATCTGGTGTGCTGATGTAGCCGGAAAGTAAAAGTTTTTGATGAAACAAAAAAAGGTGAATAAATCCAACAGTTGTTACTCTTCCGAACGGTCCTTTGATTGGGTGGGGAAGAAAAACACACCTCATCCTGACCATGGATTTCCGTTGCGTGACCTAAATTAACATATTCAATTAATATCATCCAGCTCGTGAAATCCAGCCTTTGGATTAACAATCTGAGGCTGGGAAAATCGATTTCATGTAACGTCTTGCTGCGTCATCTTCAGTAGACACTGTGTCAGCACGGAACGATGGACCAAAGAACTGTGATTTTCTATGAGCTGTTAAAAAACCTCTCCCCCTTGTAGGATGGCTCCCTTTTTCTTGGCCCCGATCAGGTTGCATGTGTTCCAGTGATCCTTATGCGCTTGAACACCGCTGCCCGGAACTGCATTCAGTGTGACAGCACTGAGATGTACGCTTGATTCGGGGAATGCATTTGAATATGAATGCATCAAGCTAGGAAGGAGAAGGAAAAATCCTCCCATAACTTTCACTTTCGTTTTGGTCGGACCACCTGGAGAGCAAAAGAACGAAGAATCTCACGCCACATCAAAAGAACCGTAAGGAATTCATTAGCATAAGGAGTTTGAAAGGGTTCATCGAGGTTCGTTGTGTGAACGCAACGTTGTGTACAAGCAACGAGTATTTTATGAACTCCTTTAATCCTGAACCAGTCTCAAGAAACGATATTTTGTGTTAATTAAATTGTAATTTGTCAGAGTCAGAAGCGTAGAGCAAACTTCTTAATAGTTTTTACGATGGAATTAAGAAAACACGTATTATTTTACTGTATATCAAATGGGGCTAAATTTTTTTTAAAGAAATAAAACTACCAAAAATAGTAAAGCAACCATTGCGTTTTACTAATTTAAATTTATTTTCCGATTGAAATTAAAAACCCAAAATGCACTTCCCTTGTCCTTTCGTGTAAGTTTTGAACTCGTGCGTATTACGCTGAATGCCTTCCCCCTGAACGTGGTTCTATTTTCCACAAGGATCAGTTACAATCCGAGAGTCCGTGACGTCCGCCGTAATGGAGTATGGAATGAAAAAAATCGTCCTACTCATCGCACGCAGCAAATACGAACGCGCGTCAACCGCCATCTGCATATCCGGCCGCATCGAAATGGGTCGAAAATTATCCGACTGGATGAGTAGTAATTTATTTATGGATTAAAAATCGTTTCAAAGAAACACGATTCCTGCAGTGGCCTCGGGCTCTGGAAAAAGCGATAAAAAAGTAGTGAAAATCGAAATAAAAAATCTTCAAACGGTTAAAATAACACAGCACACGCTCGTGTCAACCAGGGTCGTCAGCGGATGTCCTTCTAGGGCCCCGTAGGTAAAGGGATAGTTTTTTTCAGCCAGTCTTCTTCAATAGATTGTGAAACAGATTTTTTTTCTCTCTCGCGTGCCTCATGCTACTGGGCAAGTATGTCCTGTTTTTTTGTTGTTATTTAGA
The DNA here is from genome assembly GCA_000441895.2 of Anopheles sinensis. Classification (NCBI taxonomy): domain Eukaryota; kingdom Metazoa; phylum Arthropoda; class Insecta; order Diptera; family Culicidae; genus Anopheles; species Anopheles sinensis. The sequence goes on along the minus strand of KE525297.1, from coordinate 1,347,984 downwards.
GTTCTTCGTGCGTCTAACGGTAGGAAACAATGTGACGCACCCTTCGAGGGAGCTGCCAGAGGAACGATGTTTATTCAAATGTGCATGATACGGAAAAGTAGAAGGCTGAACGGGAAAAAAAATCTTTTTTATCGCATCAATTAGAAAAAAGTGCCGAAAGGAAACGCCATCTGGACTTGGGCCCAACTTTGGGGTAGGTTTTAACAGGATGAAATATTTTTTCACCTCACTCATTGCATGAAGTTTACCCCAAACCGTTGAAGCTTACCTTGTTGAGTAGAGAAATACGTTTCTGAACGATGAGGTCCATGAAAATCATTTTTTAACTTACCCAATAAATTTGAAAAAAAAAAATGATAAACTCACGTTCAACACTATGAAAGCCAATGACCTCTAGGGAAGAGATCTTGAGTATAATCTTAACCTCTGCTTACCGTATTTTGTGTAAAACAAAGACTCTTTTGATAGGAAAAGCAATAAATCGGCATAAGAACGGCATACAGTGGGATGAACCACTTCAATCGCGTAAGCCAGTCGATGAATAGGAGGGAAACTTCAAGTCAGGCACACTTCAAACGTGATGTTTGGCCGATTATGTCGTTCACATAGCAATGCGCCATTTGCGGTGAGGCGTGCTGAGTGGTTCGACAAGCAACCGAATTCCCAGCGGCCAACGGAACGAATAATTTCAGCGTGTGGGAAGAGACCCCGCATACTTCATCCTCACAAGCGACGATTTAATATAAAAAGATCCGCAGTTCGAAATTAAATTTCCGAACATTCGCCCAAATTGGAATTCTTTCGAATGCGTGGCTTCCACCCGCGTCCAAATGCCAATTTCTTCGGCCTACATCTTACGTCTCACAATTGGCTTCGCTCAAGAGGCACGCGTCTTGGGGTCGCTTTTGCATTATCCTTTAGGAGGTGGGATGTGCCATTGGGGAATGGAATCTTTTCATACTCGATGAACGTCAAAGCCGGGACAGCAAAAAATCTCTCGTTCGCAAATAAATCTTTACTTTCCAAAAGGATGCACATCACCGTTGGCAGTTTCTATAACAATAAAAGACTAGTCGAGGGAATTTCGCGTTCGGCCTTTTTCTCCCTTACATCTTTTTAAACCGTGCACCACAATTAGCAAACGGAAAAGCCACGGCACGAACGAGACTGTGGAAAACATCCACAAAAATCAAACCATGGATTAATAAAAGATTTATTCGTGTGCAAAGCCGATCTTGAATCAGAGTTGTTTCCCAAAGGACAACGGATTTCAGATCCGGAATCTGACAACGCTGAATGGAAAGAGCAGCAGAGCTGAACTTCGTCTACGATGGTCCTCCCCAAGGTTTGTGATGCAAACTAATCAGGGAGTAATTTCCTAATTTAAAAATGTCTTCTGTCATTTTGGGAAGAAAATGTTCTCGTTATGTAATGTATAGTGTTTGAGGTATTTTTTCATATCCACCCGAAGAAAACCGATCCATACATTTAGAATGAAATCAGATAAATATGATATCACTATACTCATTTTTATTAGTGTTTGGGAGAATTAAAATTTTGCGCTTTGATAATGGTACATCAAAGAAAATGCAGCCGGGAACACATTAAACAGAATAATATTTTCCTGTCACAACATTTGAAAAATCTGAGTGACAATATAACATTTACTGATGAAATACCAATTCAGTGTTCAGTTTGCATACGAGTTAAAATTAAAAGATATTCAACTTGTATATGACAACAATTCAATTAAAACAATTCTGAGAACTTTATACGACTTTCAAGCCGCATTCTCCAAGAAAGATAACTTTCTTCGACATCAAGCGACGAACGTAAAAATACTGTAGCTTTCATAAACCCCTCCAACAGTTTTAATTCGCATGCGCTAGTTGTCGGCTGCGCTGTCCACGAAACAAAATCGCAAGCCTGATACCAGGTGTCCACGAAACCGGTCACCAGCCAAAAACCACACCAACCAACTCGTTCAGCTGGGGCGACGAATTTTGGATCAAAAACCATGCTCCAAAAAATGTAATAAAGAGTTGCTTTCTGCTCTCCAATTTCTTTATAAAACACGGAAACCGGGTTCGGAGTCGCTTTAGTGATATCGCATCACATCATGGCTTCGTTTAGCGCTTTGGGTGCGCTTTTGATTGCGCTCCTCGCTGTGCTGAGCAACGCCCAACGTGGGACTGTCCTGCCTGCTTCGGAGTTCAACTTTGGTTCGTTCACCAACGGTGCAACGATATGCTACGCAAATTCGGCCGTGACTCAGGGCCACCGATTAACACCAGCATCGCGCACGTTTACTTTCGTCCCTACGGTAAGGTTTGAGCACACGAAATGTTTTATTTCACAATACCAACTGTGAACTCCATTACCATTAATGTAACTATTTTTTTAATTTTAGACTGCTCAAATGTTAGTGCGGTATATTCAACTGATCTCAACCGATGGTCAAAAATTCTATGCCCAGATCGTCAACGGTGGAGTCGGTACGGCAAATCCAGCGTCCACGGATATTCTCGTAACGGCGGTGCATAAGGGGAATTTAAGCGTACTGGTCCGCATATACTGTGGTGCTTAAAACATTATAACATAAAATTAATATATTTATTTCCATACATAATAATAGTAAATTTATTGACCAGTTCTAGTAAAACTATTCAATGTTATGTCACAAAGTCAAAACAAAATAGAACACGAACAAATTCTGGTCATTGACAGCATCGCAATTTGGATACAAATAGTTCATGTTCTAACTTTGTATTCTGCATTTGTTTTCACTTCCTCTAAATGAAATATAAATGTGTGAGCTCTATTTGAAGTAGCCGTAAGATTTGGTGCTAATCTAAAATGCATTGACTTATAAAAATTAAAAATTAAGATATGTATTAAGAGGCGCAGATACAATGAAATTTACAAACAAATAAAGTAAAGAAAAGTGTTGCTCTCGGAAGTCATAACTCTCGTTGCCAAAACAGTGTGAATGCAGCGCTTATAAAAACGAGATATTTCCGAGGCGCTCCGACATTAAACCGTCAGCAATGCAGCGAGTAAGTGGTTCCGTTTTCCTGGCTGTCATCTTTTTCGCAATTGCATTCGCCGCAGATTTACTCACAAGTACTAGTAGCTTCAGTAACCACATCACCTTCGGTGTACATCGTTCGGACCAAATGCTTTGCTATTCCACGTCCACCAAATCAGATCTGTTTAGTTTACTACCGATCACTCGCATGGTAACATTCACTCCAAATGTAAGAACTGTTAAACAAAACAGCATTTAAATGTTTGGTTGTTTGAAATAATATTATTTATACCTTCCAGATGAGAGTAACTTTCGTTGAAATTAGATCAAAAACGCCGGCAAAACTTTCGGCACGGTTCATCCAGGGTGCGATTAACAACGAACCGTTGAAGCCGATAAGTTTAGCACTTACCACTGACTTCGGGGGACGCTTGAGTGCGGCCATTGAAGCTTATTGCGTGTGAAGGTACAGTGCTTTTGGTTATTACTTAAGTAGCTCATTCCGTTTATTATGTGACTTCCTATATGATCTAAAAGTGCTGCGTTGCAATGCCTCACTAGTGTCTCAGAGATCCTGTACGACGTGAGACGTTTTGTTGTATTCTTCAGCATACTTTGGACCAGCATCCTAGCGAATCAATCCTACGGTTAATATTCACGAAGCTTGACCGTTTGCTTTGCATCGTAAATATCTACACCGAGTTCCGGTAAAACATCTACAACGTTTCCTTCACACCTATGGTAGATTACAAACACAACTGATATTTAAATCAACTCCTTGTGATTAACTGATAAACTGATTAAATGAACTTTTATTCCAAACAGGTAGCTCAACAAATTGTACGATTTATAGAAATTTCCCCTCTTGGTGGACATGGTTTGCAAGTCCAAATCATTGCTGGAGGCATTGGCACAGGAAATCCAACGACCACTGTTATTTTCTTAAGTGTTCCATACGAAACCATTTTTAATACCCAATTTCGCATTTATTGTGGGGCTTAGATAATAATATCACGAAAATATAAAATAAAATATGAAAAATATGAAAAACAAACCCATTGCTGAAAGACAAGATTGTTTTCCGTAATATGTTTTTGTGTTCGATCAGATGTTTCGAGAAAACTTTCCCCCGTGAAAATGAAAACTTATATGATCGTTTCGCCAGTATGTCGTTCGACCTGCTGCAATTAATTTCATAATTAACCGTCCGAAAATAGCAGCGAGAAAAGTACGATCTCCGGCTTGAAACCTGCTTGCAGTGACCTCGTTTTGAGGCCAAAAACAAAGCGAAAGCCCGTGAGCTTGACATTGCAGTAAACGTGTCCACGCCTTTCTCCAGTTGTTCGTTTACACGAAACAGACGCACGCACGCGCGAAAGGAAGTTGTTGCTCTAAATACTTTCAATTTTTATAAATTGTTCGATTTACCTTTTTAATTCCAAGGAAAATCCAGTGTGGCAACTGAGAGAGATTTATGGGTACCAGAGGAGAGATTTTAATTTTTCAATTCCAGATCCGAAAGTTTTTTTGATTTTTCACTCCCAGAGAGTGTATGAACAACGGGAAATTTTTAAAAGAAATTACAAATTAACATCATACTACGCGAGACGTCTTGCGTCTTGTATGGTTCGATATAAAAATGATTCCCACGATTCCTCCAAACGTCAGTTTACGTGCGATCGTCTTCAGCGCAAGCTGAGCCAACGAATAGTAAGAGCAGAGGTGAAATTATGTCCTTCCGATCGTTCCCGGTGCGGCGGCTGCCGTTCCTGCTGGCAACCGTGATCCTTTCGATCGCTGTTGTGGGAAACTTTGCACAGTCTCCGGAAGCACTCAATTATCCCAACGTGATCGCGTTCGGAGTGTTCGGTGGAACGATTTGTTACTCCAACTCTGTCGCCGTGAAATCATTGATTCCGGTGACAACGCGTGCATTCACCTTCGTCCCGGCGGTAAGTAGTTTATTTCTTGATGTTGTTCGTGTATGCGAAACGTTAACCTTATTGATTTGATTCCACAGACTGCTCTCATGTACGTCGTTTGCTACAACAACCTGCGACTGCATCCTTTTGAGGTGACGCTACTGGGAGGAGGTCTGGGCTCCAAGACGCAGACGAGCATTGTGGCTACATCGGTTACGGGAAAGCTGTTCGTCAACTGCGATGCATACTGCGCCCCAGCCACACGATAAATCACTTGAATGTGTATTTCATATTTGTTAATCGACATTTAAATCGATCATACTCTAAACCAGGCTTCCCCTTCACACTAAACGGATCGATATAATTGTTCTATATCGCTTCTTCTCAATCAAATGCACAATTGATGGTGCAAGTAAACAAAAAACAGGGAAAACATACCGACACTGCACCCAAACCGAATACGTTCCTGAAAGTGTACAACAGGGCAATCGGTGGCAATAAAGCCGATTAGGAATGGTTTCGTTGCGTTTGAATGCAGTCCTGCTCTCGTTTTCCCTGAATTTGGCAACCCCTCTCGAAAGTGTGCTGCAGCAAGTTGCAAAATCGATCCCGTACGTGACTGCAGATTTGACAAATTGACAATCGTCCCTCGTGCCCTCGAATAAGCGACCGAACTACGGTACCCTACTTTGCGCAAGAGTAGAAATCAGGCCACTGCACAAACGGCTGCATTTTGATGCATCGCAGGGAAAGTGTAACAGGTAGCGTGTGCCAATTGTATTGGGACAGACTTGCGTACGGAGTGATGATTGGGGTGAATTTATTTAACTCAACAGTTAGAGACGAAAAATGTGTGGGATTTAATTCTTTCTTTAGAATCTTATTTATTCGGTAGAATCTGATCTCGTAAAATACAGAGATCGATTCTTTTACCTTAAAAAAGTTAAAGAATATGTTTTTTTTTATTTCTGTTGTCACGGTACGAGAATTAAAGAATATTGTAATGAATAATATTATAATGAACTATTTTAAGAGGAATAATTTGTACAAGGTGCAAAATTAAAGTTATTAATAAAAGTTTTAAATTATTTCAATTATCGTCCATACCATTGATAGAATTCGGGTATTAATCCAAAAAATCTCTTGTCATCATTTAACTCCTCCTCATTGCTATGCATTGTATTTAAATTTAATTTTAGGTATGCTAGAGCTATGGTAGCTGTGATTTTACGCGATCCTCATCAATAGTGTTTAGAAAAAGTGTAGGTAAGGTACATGGTTGTTGTGTTAGAGGTCCGGTAGTCGATTCTGGACTGCAAAAAACTTGACGGTTATACAAAAATTATTTTCATCATTCTTTCTTAGAGATATAATGTAATTATTACGACTCAAGGATAACTTAGTTTTCAAATAATATAAAAATAATTAAATTTAAAACATGCTGGTTGAGTTTGCATACAGAGACATCAACACTGCGTTCCAAAATGATTGCCTTACCTAGTTTTTTCAACCCAGGGCTTATATGGATAATAGGATCTTTTACAAAAACTACACAGTTATTTTTGAGTATACAATGAATACTTTCTAGTTGTATTTTTGAGGAAAACGAAAAAACAATCCCTTTATCAACATAAAACTGATCGCAGTGGTGTCCCAAAATGATAGCCTCACTTACGGTTTTCATCAAATAACAAACTAAACTAGCATAAATGGATGAAATTGAGGTGACTTAGCAATCAATGGCTCTCTTCTTCTTATGTGGCTCAACATCCCCAAGTGGGACAAGGCCTCTCTCCGTAGAGAGTTACTGTGACCGAGAGACGGTAATATTATAGACCGGTGGTCAGCCGTTCGTAATACCGGGGGGTGCCAGACTCGGGATTCGATCCCACATCATGGCGTGGTGTTTTCTTGCGCTACCGCTGCGCCATGGGCTCTCTATAAGAATTAATATCTTGGAAAATTCTTAAAGACATACTGTCAGTTAATTTTTCTAACGTATTTACTCATAAGGAACGCCGAACATTTCGAATCACAATTTGCGGAACCTGTCTCATATCTTCATTAATTTCTCGAATTAGCATTCCCCACACATTTTCTATTGGTTTATGGTCTGGGAAAATGGCTTGACAATTGATTTGATACCCGTTCGTGCCTGGTAAGTTCTTGTTTCCCGGTTTGCTTACACGGTACCATAATTTTGCTGACAAATGAGCTTTTAATTTATGTCATGCTCCAGGTAAGGCTTCAAATATTGCCCAGGATTCAGATGAACATGTTACGGCTCATGCGTATTGATACAATCACCAAATCACCCTTATCATGGCCGCGGAACGTTCCCCAAATCATGGCAGAACCACCTTCGAAATTTCGTAGCGGAAAAAATCGTGAGACAGGTCCAAATCACAACAGTAGTGAGATATACCATCCGGTCCATCAAGAGTGCCCTTTTTTCTATCGCCCCAAGCTTCCAGAACTAAGTTTAGAGTTTAAAACCACAATGCTACAAACTGACAATTTACGTTTATCCATTCATTCTTGTGTTTTACATACTGTGTATCAAAACACAATCTAGCGGCTTTGAGCTAGGGTTTGAGTGCTGGCATTTCTTCATGTGGTTTCTAGCATCATCAGAACAAGAATTAAGCATTTGTAACACTTACGGCAACCTTTGGTCTAGCTGGAAGCGACTCCGTTTATCACGTGGTGAATATTTTTGAGGATGACCGGCAGACTTCTGAAGTCCATATAAACAGGTATCTTACACTTGATTCAAAATGGCCAACGTGGATGTTTAGATAAGCACATCAATCACACAATTCGACAGCGATATGCATCAATTTTACCTTTTTCCGGGTTTTTTGGTCCGCTAGTTGTTTTACACTTCCCATATTGAAATTAAATTATAAATTTAACATAGAAAAACTACAAATTACTTTTTCCAGCTGATTACGTATCGTGAAACATGTTTGGTTTGGTTTAATTTGATGGATTTTTCAAGTAAGGCTATGGGACATTCAAGTTTATCGATTTTTTGGCTTTAACGATATTATAAATTTATTTTTTTGGTGAAACAGAACTGAAACACATTTTCTTTCTCTTATGAAATATGATCCTGTTGTATGACAGGCGATCATTTAAATTAGCATATGGATGAAAAATGCTAGGTGAGGCTATCATTTTGGTGCGCAGTTTAGGTACTTGTAATTTTCCGCTATGATCGTCATTCACGAAAGGTGTAATGGTCAAGTTGCTTGGTCTAGTGTCAGAGGTTTGGTGTTCAAAATCGACGATTACCACCTTACAAGTAGCAATATTTGCTCACAATTTTCAACTTGCACTATAGTTTCCCGGAAAGGCTACGCTGTTGATACACCTCGGTTCGAGTCCCGTTTCGACTTAGAATCTGTTTGAAAAAAAAGAATGCTTCCCATTTACTCTAAAATAGTAGGGTCCTCATCTGTATACGGGAATTTAATACTGACAGTTATAAAAGTAAATATAAATTTTCGATGATCAATTTTAACAAAACAATAAAATATCGTAAGAAACCAAAGAATGAAATTGCCTGAGTTGCTGGTGGAAAACTGGGAGTCATATGAAATTAAGAAAAGAAAAGTAGTTTCATATTACAGAAATCAGAAAAGTAATTAAAATTAAATCAGAAAAGTAATATAATGAAGCTGTAAAGGAATATTTTACACCATATACAGTTTTTCTTATTTATGCATCAGAGTGTTATAATTCAATTAAGCTTATAGTTAAACATTTCGCACTTTATTTCACTTTTTATTGCATCGGCTTTGGTTTTTGGAAGTTTTTTCAAATATTAATACAATATCTAAGTCTAATAGGGCACACCTACTTAAAATTATTGGTAAAGTCATGTTTGTCTTCAATCTGTTTGTATATGTTTCTATTTAATTGCTGGCACACACATAATACTGTGCTAACAAGAATTTAAAATTCGGTTTGACCTGAAATATTGCAGAATTATTGTAATAGATTTCATACAGAAACAACACATACGACTTATGAAGAGCATTTGTTGAACCATTAAGAAAACTTATATCTCCTGTTTTACGATGTGCGTAAAATATTGATTCTAGGAAAACAAATGTAACTAAAATGGAAGAAAATCGAGTTCGAAGTGAGGAAGCAACTGACGACGCACTAGTGGAAAGTGTGCTCAAAGCCGTACCCAAACCCCTCTGCTCACGGCAAGATACGACAGATAAGTGGACGTAATCAAAGCAAAAAAAAACACCATCCACAGAACGTATCCTGCAGGGGTTCCTTCGAGGGGTGGGGCCTGACACACAGTCATCCTATGGCACGGCGAGGACGATAATACTCGTCGATTTTTTTGACGCTGTTACCTCTCTCTTCTTTCTCTCTTCTATCAGAACCCACCTTTCACCTTCCGTATTCACCGCCTCGTTCCTGTTCCTTGTTCTTTCCAAGGAACAAAACCTTGGTTTCGTTCGTTGTGAGGTGGAAAACTTCCCAAAACCCAAATCTTTTCTCTTCTCTTTCATTCCCGTTGCACGCGAACCTTCTACTCTTTCCATCTCTGTCGTTCTGCATGGACAGTTTTTTTTAAACAAACCATGGGGAGGGGTACAAAACTAGGGGTTGAAAAACTGAAAAGGATGCAGGACGAAACGCAAACATCGAGCGGAAGTGGTGAAAAAAACTCAGATCGATGTAGCTTAGCCTACTGAAATGCAGATGTCACTAGGTATAAAACTTCATTCAAAAGAAAATCGCATAAATTAAAACTATTCAACAATTTAAGAAATACAATAGATAAAAAATTATATTATCTTATAAAAATAAAAAGCAATCAACAGTAGAATACCAAGAAACTAACTCATCTGGAGAAGTCAAGACATCTGGGAAAACCTCTTAAGTCCGCAGCAGGACCATAAAAGGTCCAATTAACTTTCATTTCAAATCACTTAACTAGCCCCAGCTAAACATGATGTTAAAATTAGGCCAAACCGTATAGATAGCCAGGGTAATGAGAATGTAATTAGGATTAACACCAGAACACCAAAACACGTTTCGTTTGGGGAGCGACGGTTCGTTTCCGTTTCCGTTATTGGTTTCGCGTTTGACGTCAAGTTTTGCTTCCCAGCTTCTTCTCACACCATCAAACTCAATCGAGGCGTACGACCATTAATTGATGTAAAAATGAGTATTGCTTATTGTCTGCCAAAGCGCGGGGTTTTTCTTCCATAGTTGTCGTTTTTCCCAGGTTTTGGATGCTCAGTTCCTTTTCCGTCTTAGGGTTTATTTTTCAAATAATAGATAACAAGGGAAACAAAATGTAATTATGTGGTAAAAGTCTCCACCCAGCATTTACTGCTGAAGGTGCTTATGGTGCTTGTGTGGGATTAATTTCTTTCGAGTGGTCTGGCGTGCCGGATGTTTGCTGGCAGATAAATTAAGGTTTTTCTAAAATCTTGTTTTGTACGACTCAATGAAAACAAAGCCTCCGGTAAGGATAAGCTACAATGTACAATTTTGAAAACGAAAACATGTTGATCCAAGCAGGATTTTGTGGACATATTTTAAACGCTACCGAACCAACCCACAAAGACAAGTGCTGGGAGGAAACATATTTTGTCGCCATGGAGGGGCTCATTTTACTCTCATTACGTTGCGAGCATTTTCTTTTGTGATAATACTGAAGGGCTCGGTTGGGGGCAAATAGAGTGTTATTTAACGTAGCAAGTTAAATCATAACAGTGTTATTTAACGGTGTTATTTTTCATAAGTGTTATTTAACGTAGAACGTTAAATCATAATTATACGTTTCTTCCCGTGGGACCCCCTGAGCCACCCGAATAGCCGCACATGCACTTCCGGTTGTGCTCGGAACCCGGAAGCAACTAGGAACGTCCCTCTCGGTGACTACCTGCTGGCTAGTCCGTGTAAAAATTGCCACTGTCATAATTAATGATGTCACCGTCGCTCCGAGGGTCGCCCAAAAGGTGTATTTTGGCACGGCGTGTCTTTTCGGTCGTACATTTCTCCCGCCAAGTGATTTTTGCGCTCGAAAGCGCATCCGGTGTTGAAGCAAACCTGCACGATGCAGTGACGAACCCCTGTATACTGGCTCTTTCGGTGTTCGGTGCATTGTGGCTTCGGTGTTGTTGTGTGTTTGTTTTGTGATGCAAATTTTTGGCGAAAACACCCTTCCCGCGTGTTGAAAATCTTTATCGGGTGCTTTTCGGTTGGGGTTTGTCGATGAGTGATTTTCCCTTGCCTGAATTTTAGATTTCCAATGTAAACGGCACTGCTCGAACTTTTGCAGTGTATGTGCAATTTCACTTGAGCCTCCGTTATGAAGGAGGGTTGCAGTTATTTATTAAACAATTATCCTTTTACCTCCCATCAAAATTAATTTCACCGATGAATCTTTTTATTGTTTGGTATACGTGGAAAACAGGCAGCTTTGAGGAAGAGCATATTCTCGTTAATTAACAATTTATCAACTTCGCATTGAACAGTTCTAAATTAATATTATTTTAGGCTATTTTTATTTTTGCGAAGGCGACTACAATATTGTGACTGCTCGTGCGTAGTTTGAGACATTAGAACTCATTTATATAAACACAATGTTTAATGAAACCTGCATCACTTTCTCAGTCATGTTTCTTTGTGACACTTTGAGTCCATGACATAAAATGTGTCTTTTATAAGTCGCGAAAAAGTTAATTCCGACTCACATATGCACCACTTCGCCAATTCCAACCCACCGTGCGCCATAATTCATACGACGCCGCAGGGCCAGATTCTGCATTCGATTAGTGCCGAATGTTACCAAACAACTTCGTCCGGTTAAGGCTCACCTGTGTCCCAACCATTCTCGCCAAAGGCTGTAGCCTGCTGCTCCTGACTAACGCAAAAGCATACCATTTCTGTAGTTGAAAAAAAAAAGAAACCTATATATCAAGTTGCTTAGCTGCTCGATTCCCGCGAGCGATCATCCTTGAACCACATTCGACTGCATCGTTTAGCGAACGATGAAGGATTATTGCCCGATGCAACGAGCCACTGTTGGAGCTAAGCCCATTGCGCCTCATCTCGTCCTAACGGTCGCGAGCACAAGCACGCACACAAACACACATGGAAAGTCGTCGACAGCGACACTGGAAGGCATGCGTGTGCTCATCTGGATAATTTGATAAAAATTATACCCGTGCGCCTCTCGACAGCCCGGCATTAATGTAATTGTAATTATTAGCTTTGGACGAGCGAAGATGATCGTGTCGATTGGCGTCTTCGTCCTTCGTCCAGTATCGGACAAGGCCTTTGCCAGTGGAGCTACACTTTCCCCGTGGGCTTCTTTTCTTCCCTTCCCATCCTGCTTTCGTCGATGGGGCAGTACCAAATTCAATTTAACGTTCAATTTCTTGTCCTTTTAGTCCTTAATGGTCTTGGGAATGGTTGGTGCCCAAGTTTTTCCTCACATTGGGATTTTTTCTCTCTCGCATCAAAGGTTTACCCACTGGCAACTAACCAGCTGGTGTACAACGAGAAGAAACGTGTGAACCACAATATATTGATGTGAGGTTTTATGGGCCAACATATTGCCAATATAAATGTGCTTCAAGATACTTATGTTTTATGAATCGATCGTTTATGACGTGGGACTAGAATTAAGGAAATCATGATACAAAAAGAATCAATCTACAATGTATTATCATTTCTCCATCAGAATGGGCGCTGGTATGTACCATTAAACGTAATGATTATGAATTTATAATGTGTCGAAGTTTATGGTTTTAGTATGTTGGCAAATGTTTTTTTTTTTGCTTCATCCTATCAATAGGATGGTCAGATAGAATTTCTTAATTTATGTTGCAAACAAACATTGATGCTTTGAAATTTCTCTTCAGACAATCCAGGAAATAAAGTGATTAGAATTTTGAAATGTAGATACTAAACGGAGACGTTGGTTGTTAATGAGAGACGTTATAGCGCTTATAGGAATTAAATTGTTTTATTGACATACAAATAAACAAGTCAAGGCAGTATTCGTTTCTAGCGTGTTCTCAGCATAACGATCTTCCATTTCAATCTATAAGGTCGAGATCATCGCATGATCAGCTTCAGTTGGAAATTGAATTCTGCCGTTGCGGCATCATGAAAATCATTTCGACACAGTTCAACATTGCCCCGGCATCATTTGCATTTATCGATAGCAGAAAGAAAAATATTCTGAAACTAAAATTCCGGTTTCCCCCAGAATGCTGGCACAGATCTTCGCGTTCTTCTTTACAGTCTTTCCAGCTCAACCGTCATAACGCGTCGTTTCGTTACGCGATTTATCATCCGGATGAAAATCTTTCACACGCCGTAAAAATGGAACTATGTGCCACGGGAAAAACAAAACGCAACATTCACCGCGGCACAATGCGCGTGTTACAATATGTACGTGTGCGCAGTGGCGGATTTAACGGTGCGCGGACTGAGCGGCCGCGGGGGGCCCCGAGCTCGGAAGGGGCCCCGAGCCACCAAAGCCCAAGTTCGGCGCAAAATTTTTACTTAAATAAATATTCTATAGAATGCATCAACATTCTTTAATGATCGACCGGTAATAAATTAGAACGAGGTAAATCTTACAATCATGGATAATTTTACTGTATCCTATGAAAATTAGTGCTTAGAACCATAACGAAATAATTAAAGGATAGTTTGGTATATGATCATAGTAACGGAAAAAAAATGTTTTATAGTTTATCCAAATTGTTAGTAACGAATGTTCCGTTAGTTAG
>KE525297.1:1281784-1334225 GCA_000441895.2 Anopheles sinensis | reverse complement strand
GACATCGAGCAGAAGCACAACAGAAACGGGCCCGTGGAAACGGAACCCTAGCACGTTGGGGAAAAGTGGGAGCGAGAGTTTTCCCCTGTGGAAAGATCGCTATCGTCAGCGGTATCCGCATGACTGAGCGCGCGCGCGAGTTGGTGGAAATTTAATTTGTAATCAACTCCTCAAATGATGCCGAACTGGGAAATGAAATCACTGTCGTCGACGACGCGGGACGGAACCAAAAGTGATGGTGGTGCAGGCAGAGGAAAGAGAGGGAGAAGGTCTTGGAAACCCCTTCCCCAACATCCTGAGGCACAACTGGCGCAGGAAGAACTCATTACGGTTATATGATTATAGCCACAATAAAGGCGGAATCATATTTTCCGCGGTCGCACAATTTTCGGTTCGCCGTTTCGATTGTTTTTCCGGGTACGGGTTGGGTGGCCTGGAAATGAGCAATTTCCGTTCGCTAAGATTGGCGTTTCTCCGCAAATCCAGGCGTCGGAGGTCATAATGGCTCGACGGAGGCGGCCAAACATTTTGCCCAAAACCATCTCGAAACACAAGAAATCGCTTTATTACACCACAATTTCCTCGCCAGTTTGATTGTGATTTTGAAGTGTCCGCGCTCGATAGCGATCTCATCCGGGATGAATTATTGTTTTATTTTATTTATTTTTTTACTTTTTCCTCTGTAATGTTGGAAAAATATGCCCTCACATAGTAGAGAGCTGGGAGAATATAAACAGTGGCGGATTTAACGGTGCGCGGACTGAGCGGCCGCGGGGGGCCCCGAGCTCGGAAGGGGCCCCGAGCCACCAAAGCCCAAGTTCGGCGCAAAATTTTTACTTAAATAAATATTCTATAGAATGCATCAACATTCTTTAATGATCGACCGGTAATAAATTAGAACGAGGTAAATCTTACAATCATGGATAATTTTACTGTATCCTATGAAAATTAGTGCTTAGAACCATAACGAAATAATTAAAGGATAGTTTGGTATATGATCATAGTAACGGAAAAAAATGTTTTATAGTTTATCCAAATTGTTAGTAACGAATGTTCCGTTAGTTAGTAACGGAAGAATGTTTTATGGTTTATCCAAATTGGAAAAACCTTGTATTTTTTTTTTTCAAAAAAACAAGGTTTTAGAATATATCAAGAACAGGTTTAAACTTTTTAGTTTTAGGGTTTTACGATGGTTTTAGCGGGTGAAGTATAATTACGCAATAATATTCTATTTATTGAATTAGAATTGTTAGAAATAATTGATAAAATCAATTCGAGGAGTTCGCCGATAAACTCATTAATTATAGAAAAAAATAAGAGGTAATATTTTATTAGTTGAAAAGCGTATAAATAACACGAATATTTTTCACTTTTTACGGTATAGCATAGGGGCCCCGTTCATTTTCCCGCTTAGGGCCCCATTAAATGTAAATCCGCCACTGCGTGTGCGAGCCGGGCCGTATGTGTCCGTACGGTCGTTGCGCATTTGCATAAATTCTGATATCCACCGATCGGGGCTCTGCTGCTTTTTTTATTCGCTGCCTTCCCATCCCGAAGGGCTCACGGAAAGGGTTAAAGCAGATCCGTACCTCACCTTTTCATTGAATGTCGGTTTCACTCACACTCTTTCCCTGTGCCTTTGCCTTTCTCGCTCGCTTACTATCTTTCTCTCGTCGCCAACAATGCGAACAATCTCGGTGCTTCATAGGTACTTACCTTTTTTTATGTCGTTCCATTTGACGCTCGCTGGGTCCTTTTTCTTCCGGTGTTCTATGGCAAGCGGATGTAAATAAATAATTATTTATGCAAAAGAGTGGTGCTGCCCGAGATCGCGATCGTTGCCGGAAACCCCTTCTGGCTCGAACGGGCACGTATGCGTGAGAATCCTAATTTAAATTCAAATTTTTTCCTTTGATTTTCCACGCTGCTGCTGCTGCTGCTGGCGCTGGAGCATAATCTCCTTTCTTCTGTCTCACCTTGCTCGCGTCAATCGTTGCTGGAGAGCACTGGAATAGTTGGAAGGTAGTGGTCCGATTTTTTGTTATTATGCATCTCTCATTATTATTTTAACTGCCTTCGTTGGACCCGGCAGCTTCCCCGGTTTCGACTACCTCTTGCGACGGTTTAACCCACAGATAAGTTAACCCTTCCACTACCGGGTGTCGCTGACGGTGGTGCTGATGGTGGTGGTGGACGAAGCAACATCCAAGCCGAGATCCTCGCAATCCTCGGCACCGCGAAACGGTAGCGCGTTTCAGTCACCGCAAGACATCCGAGGCTTTGAGCACGCCACGTCCGAGAAGTCGCCAATTGTGGAAGTGTTGTGAACTTTTAATTATACTACAATTGATTGTGTTTAGAAATTGTGCAGATAAATTGAAACCAAATGGAAGTGCGGTGTTTGCTATCAGCTAACTAAACAGAACAGAACATGTGCAAAAAAAACCAAACAAAAAAAAAACAGGAAACAATCTGAACAAAGTTAAAAAGTATCGCAAAGAAATAAAGTGTACTGGAGATATCGAGTTGAAACAATTATAAGTTGAACGGATTGAATTGAATGAACTTGCTAATAATTAAACCAAAGAAAACAAAACCAAAGAAATTTGAACCCAAAGTTTAATCAAAACCTTGTAAACGATCATTAGTTTAAAAACCAGAGTCAAAAATAATTTCATTACCGATTTTTTAATCAGGTATCCAAATTAAAAGACCCAATAAACTTTAACCCAAAACTTTATTGTACCGACGGCAAAAACATGCAGTAGAAAAACTGTCGAATCATTGAATGAATGTATTTTAACGTATTAAAGAAGCTTAAATCTAACTATATTACGAAAATTTAACTATGTTATGATAATAGGACATCTGATGTAGTTTCAGTTTTATAAGTTTGCCTTGTTTTAAATTTCTTGGATACAAGGGTTTCGCTTCACACAAATTGTTTTACTCATGATGTATTTACTTTGTGAACGTTCAGTTATTAAACGTATGCGTAAAATTTAAAGTTGTAAGTTAACTAAAACATTTAAAACTATTTAAAGATCGATGAAATGCATCAATAAACGTAATACAAGTAGAGGAAATACAGAAATATTGCAAAAGCAGGCAAATTAAAAATTCAGCTTTAAAATAAATTTAAGAATTCGCTGCACCAACTTACTGTTCACGGTAAATTTATGCCTGCAATCTAAACTGTGCCGCTTGGCCCACAATAGAGTTCGTTTCACCGGAACTGGGTCAAGTTTACGCTTTAATTATCATCCCCAGACATTAATTAACATAAAACGCCGTTTGTCCGAGTGCGAAAAGTTTCGTCCGCATGTGTTTGTGGCGGAAAACGGGAGGAAAATCAAACCGAGCGTTAGATGGAAAGTCATTAACGCGAGCCCCTGGTGCTGTGGTGGGAGCGGTTTTGGAAAAGTTTTGCTCGGGTCGAGGTCAGGACGCATCCGAGGTCGGCCCTCGTCGTCTAGGTGACCGTAGACGAAAGTGAAAATTATTTACCGAATCACCCGTTAATTATGTTGTTGTCTGTTGCTGCTGCCGCCGAAGAGAGCGAGTTTTCCACCGATCCATGGCGTTCATTAGCTCACCATCTTGAGCTGGAAAATCATCCGGCGGTGGGTGAAGCGCAGGACGAACGTGTCCTTGCTTGCTTTTCACGATTCGGCCATTTCGTGCGAACGGTACGATACTTCCGATTTTCCCTCGCTGACTCCGTACACCACACCCCCTTCAAACCGTTAGTCCAGTAGGACACTAACACCTACCCATCAGCACACCACTCTGACACATACACCCTCATTCTTTGAGTGTTTTTCCAAAAAACACCACCACGTGTGCGCTAAGAAATGTGCGAAAAATTACCATTTTGAGGGGAAATTCAAACCGATGTGTTGGTGATGGCAGTGCACGCACACCGAGATACTATGAGCTGAACATCGGTTTTTACCTTGGAAAAGTGAAGAAGTGTTGATAAGGATTTTCTTTTGTAAAGAATGAAAATCTTAACCGAAGACAAATATTACTAAACCGTTATCTCCACCAACACATGCAAGGACATTTATCATAGTGTTTGTAAGAAAATTAACAACAGTTTTAAGTGTGTGTGTGTATGTCCAAGCGAACCACAACTTAGTATATGTGTGAGTGTTTTTTTTTCATCCTGTTTTGCGAATATGTTAGTGCACCTTCCTTTTCCTGAGCAACACATTCATGTGTTATCTTCCCGAAGAAATCTTGGGAGAAAAGGCATTCGTCGAGGAGCGCTTGGCTTCGGTTTGATAACGAGCAAAACGATGGGTGCACCAATTTCCCATTGGCGTGCGAAGACCGGCGAGGGCATCCTGCTCCTACTCAAGGCGTTACTTCCACCTCCGGAACGGCACACGTGCAGGGTGGAGGAAAACTTCGATTGCTTTCCGGTATGCGGGCGTTAGGAGGGAAATGGAAGATGCGGAAGCATGGCGGTTGGAGAAAATTGCCATTTTCAGGATAACGAATGGATTCCACGGATCTACTTGGATTCACGGGTTGGGATTGTGATTGGAAATATTCAACGATATTGAGTTGCCGTAAAGTATATTACTGAAAATACGAAACGAAATGTGTTTCACTCTGTTTAGTTTCAGATCAAATTTAGTCCTTTGAGTAATACACTTGGTAGAATTGATAAATATGCATTAATCTACAAATCGGAATGCTGTTACGTGTTATGAAATTTCCTGTAAACTGTTTCTCAAAGTACTCAAAGTAATAGAAGAACGATCCATGCATCTCAAATGCTGATTAATAATAGGGTAACTGTACCAATAGTGGCGCACTTAGTCGTGTTACTAACAATTTGATGCAATTTTCAAGTGTCTATTACAGAATATTTAACAAATTTATACCAATTATGATCTTAACACCATTATTCTTCAGAAAAACATCTATTTTTACAGTTTATCTTGTAAAATACACGAAAAAAAGCGTATTTTCTTCCCAGCTGGTTGTTCCTGTAATGGTGGTATGGTTCCTATAGTGGTGGTATCGTGTTCCTATAGTGGTGGTAGTACTTGGAAAACTTGGAAAATTCTGAATAAATTTTTACCGTAATTTGTTTTTGAAGCATATTTCAAACAGAAAGGCCAAATAACTCAGACCAATGCATTGTCTTGGCCATAGAACAACGCATTCCGTCATATAGACCAATGCTTTTTGCGGAGATTTATAGCCTTAAGGAAATCATGGCACTCCTGATAAATTATTTAGGAATCCAGCATATTAGTACAACCTGTTTGGAAAACGTGAATTTTGGAGCTTTAATATATTACGGAGTGGCAAGGTTCATCTTTTGAACACTTCGTAAAAGGGCAAGGAGCATTTCATACTAGTACACATAACGCTATCGTATTTATTTCTTCGTAAAGCTAGGATTTTATTCCACTACCTCCACTATTGGTGTATCACCACTATAGGAGCACTTACCCTAACATGTTTTATAATCATGTAGAAACAAATAAAATCAAAAAGGGAGTAAATGCCCTGAGAAACAAAACGGCAGTTAGAACACAATGGTTCTAACAATATGGCACGGTCCGTCCTATAAAAATAAATAAATAAATAAATAAATAAATAAATAAATAAATAAATAAATAAATAAATAAGTAGATTTCCTAAAAGTGCAAATCGAGTACGACAACAGATTAAATTTTCACATGCAAGTAAGACATTGATTCGAACAAAATTCCTCAAATTACTCCATGTACAGTTCAGATTGGTTTAACATGTAAATGCATCCCTTCATTTGTATGATTGGAACTTATAGCTCATCCTATTTTAGGTTCCCTTTATTAAATTTTGTTTTTCGATTGTTTTGTTTATTTCCACAAAACGCATTACATTTATTACTATCAAATCATTTTAAATATTATATCGCTTAAGCTAGCAAAACGTTCGAACAAATCTGCTCTATACAATAGGAAAATAGATAATTTTAAATTAACTAAAACAAATTGAGTATTTTGAAACTGATGAACGCAGTATAGTTGAAAAATCGATTTTTTCATCTCTTTGAAGCTTATTGTTTTGCTGGACTTTAAAAAAAACGAAGGTATAAAACGAAAAACGAAAAATATACAGGATTGAATGAACAGGAGTTAATGAACTTTAGTGTAATGAGAGCTCGCGATCTATTAGCCTGTTAGTTTTATTAGTAGCCTGTCTTGGAAATGTGAGTTCTTTAACCTTCGAAAAAAATCCATGTGCAATCAGTTAAAAAATCAATAAACGTCCATCGACTATTAAAGCACGCAAAGTTTTGTGGTATCGTCTTTCCTTCAACCCATCCTCCAGTGTCTCCTCACGAAAGAACCGTCGCACGTCCTTGAAAGAAACGCCTCACGCCTTTCTCGGTGTGATAGAAATCAGCGATTGTTTAAGTCAGATGATTTCGCACCATTCATCTGGTCGCCGGAGATGGAACAGTGCGGGAAATGAGTGCACATAAAAACCAGTTTCGACGTACAAATGAACGCCCGGTCATCGTAAACGTCGAAAGCGAAAGTGGAAAATGGAACCAGAAAAAAACGGGAGCACCGAAAAGAAATAGGAAAACTCAAGTAAAAGGCAAAGCCGTCGCGGTCAAGTGAAAGCGATAGTGGCCGACGGTCCCGGCTTTTCATCGTCCTAGGTCAAGAAATTAATTGCTTTTTATAGAGAGCATCATTATCATCGACCATCGGCTGCTGGAGCTGGACACACAGCTGTTCCGACGGGCAAGTAGGATTTCCACCGGCCCCCGGGCGGTGTAGTTTTCCCTACAAAGTTGGATGGCTTTTCTGCTTCCTTTGCCAACTTTCGTTTCAACTCATTTTCTTCGCAGCAAGAACAGACGACGTTGACCCAAGCCAAGGACAAACTGGATCCTGCCAACGCGGGCAGCACTTACGAGAATTCTCCATCCACAGGTTCGTTCGCCAATGTCCATCCTGAACTCGAGCCTTTTTTTCCACCCAATGCAATGATGCCCGCTGGCGACGGAGTTTGTGTCTGACGGACTGATTTTCCGGACTGGGATGGACAGTAGTAATAAAAAACCACTGTCGTCCGGACTTCGAAGGAAAGCGCCGTGGTGGAAAAACAAGACGCAAAAAAGCGTGAAAAACTGTGGAAAGGCACCATCGGAAGAGAGTGAGAGGGAAAAGGAATACGGTGGAAATGCTTTGGAAATTGTTTTAATTTGTTTGCTCTACATAAAAGTCAAGTGACACCGTCGCCCGGAGAGGGTCGGTGCGCTTGCTCCGACGAGATGTCCCGTTCCGTGACAAGGGCCATAAGGACAGACTCCGAACGAAGGGACATGGCGCGAGGCGAGGCAACCAGAGGCCCGACGAGGGGTGACAGCTCCGCGTGGATGGAAAGAAAATTGAAACTCACGAACCAACCGACCAACCGTTTTACGAACGGCGCCGCCAGGAAGCTAATGGAGAAAAGTGAGAGAAAATTAAATTAGGGCATCCAGCTTCGCACTCCTTGTCGTCCTAGTCGGCCGGCGCCTGGTGATGAACTGGTGGAACTGTCGGTACAGCCTCCCTCCCAGGGCGCTGGGTGACGTTAACTAACTAGGTTAAATAAATAACTAACTGCCAGTGGTTTTTGTCTTCGCCGGGCCGCTTCCGCCGGACTCGCTGGATTAGATCATGTCGTCTTTAACGCAATCATTTCACGCGACCGCGAATGGCCACGACCGGGCGTGAGGATTTTTACTTGTTGTTGTTTTCCCCTTGGCCGTGAGTGTTTAATGAGCGACCTTCGATGGGCGGTTTTACTTTCTATTCATTTTTTTTTCTAAGGTTAATGTGATCTCAATGTTATTAATTCAAACTCGCTACTGCTGTTTAATGAATTTTATTCAAATGATGGCCTATTTAAAGCTTATCGTTTACTGGAAAGCGTTACTTTCTCTACTTCATACATTCACCGAATGGTTATGCATCCAGCCGAAAAACTTCATCAATAACGTTAACGAAATTACATTTCCGTGTTCGCTGAACTCCTATTCTGGTATGTCCTAGCCATACAGACCGTGCACGTGTAGCCCCGTTTATCTGAGCTTGGGTAAACGGGTCCAATCCCAACCCCTTGGGAGGATGGGGTTGCATGGCCAAGGCAGAAGGGGGGTGAGCAGCCCGGATCCCCGGGCTGCTTGAACGCCTGGGGGGCAACCAGGCGCAACCAAAGCTGCCACTGGGTCGCAGGGCCAGTCACCCGGCCCCAGTATCTACGACTACGGAAAGTAAAAGAAGCTACAAACGGAACGGATTTAACGGTAACGGACCCCTGCAACGCCCCCGGACAACGATTAAAATGGGCTCATGGAACGTACGCACTCTGTATAGAACCGGAGCCTTGAAACAACTGGATGACGAACTAGCCAAACTAAACATGGACCTCGTCGCACTACAAGAGATACGCTGGCTAGGGAGTGGTGTGCAGAACAGGCGTGGCAGCAGCTACGACATCTATTATAGCTGCCACGACCGCCACCACATGCTCGGAACGGGCTTCGCCGTAGGTCAACGCGCGAAGTCCGCAGTCATTGATTTCAAGGCTATAAACGAAAGGCTATGCTACCTGCGCATGCGAGGCAAATTTTACAATATAAGCCTCATCAACGTTCATGCCCCTACCGAAGACAAAGACGAAGAGGAGAAGGACCTGTTTTATGGCCGCCTCGCGAAACTCTATGAGAGTTGCCCCAGGTATGACCTCAAAATCATCCTGGGGGACTTCAATGCAAAAGTCGGTAGGGAGTCGATGTACCGCCAGTACATCGGAACCCACAGTCTACACGAGCACAGTAACGAAAACGGTAGTAGATTGGTCCAGCTCGCAGCAGCGGGCAATCTGGTCGTCGGAAGTACTAAGTTTGCGCGACGGGACATTCACAAAGCCACGTGGGTGTCCCCAGATGGAGCCACTTCCAACCAGATCGACCACGTGTTGATAAATCGCCGCCATCAATCGAGTCTGTTAAACGTCAGAACTTATAGAGGGGCCAACGTCGATTCTGATCATTACCTGGTTGGCTTAATGTTAAGATGCAGGATCGCCTGCCCACGCGCCAACGTGGGTAGGAACAACACGCAGACGCGATACAACACGGACTCTCTTAAGGACAGTCGAGTTCTTCTCTCCTACCAGAGAGCCATAGATGAGTCTCTACTACTGCAACAAGGAGAAATAGATACGAGCGGGAGATGGGATGCTCTAAAAACAACTATAACGAACTGTGCCAGCAATGTATTAGGAGAACGTCGTGGCAACACCAGATCTGGCTGGTACGACGAGGAGTGTAGACTTGTGAATGAACGTAAAAACTGTGCATGCCGAGCAATGCAGCAGAAGCAAAGAACACGGGCATGCGCAGAAGAATATCACCGGTTCAGACGCGAAGAGAAACGGGTTTTTAAGCGAAAAAAGCAATTGTGGGAGGACGCTAAAATTCGAAAACTCGAGGAAACCAGAGTGCGTTACGGACCCACAAGACAGTTTACCAAGCGATAGCAGGCCACCGAAGCAACTTTACCCCGAAGGTGACCTGCTGTCGCAGTAAGGATGGAGATCTGGTCAGCAACCAGCCAGAGGTCCTCTCGCGGTGGGCTCAGTACTTCGATGAATTATTAAATGATCAGTTTAACGAACAGCTGGAGGCTCCACCAGCAGATGTAATCATGCTTCAGCCACCTAGCATTGAAGAAACACGAAAGGCTATCCGTCGCCTCAAAAACAATAAGTCGCCTGGCACGGACGGAATAACAGCCGAACTGATCAAAAACGGAGGCGCAAACTTAGAGAACGAAATTCATCGACTGATAACTGAGATATGGGATAGCGAATCGATGCCGTGTGACTGGAATCTCGGTATCATCTACCCCATATACAAGAAGGGAGATAAGTTAGACTGCAGTAACTACAGGGGTATTACGGTGTTGAATACCGCCTACAAAATATTCTCCCTCGTTCTCCAAGAACGACTTGACCCATACGCTGAAGAGATAGTAGGAAACTATCAGAGAGGATTCCGAAGAGGGAGATCAACCACTGATCAGACCTTCACCATGCGGCAAGTCTTGGAGAAGATGGCAGAGTTTCAACAAATACTTTCCATCTCTTCATTGACTTTAAAGCCGCATATGATAGCATAGCCAGGGTAAACTGTATCAAGCCATGAGCTCATTTGGAATCCCGGCTAAATTAATCAGACTCGTAAGATGACCATGACCAACGTCACTTGCCAGGTGAAGGTGGATGGAAAACTCTCAAGTTCCTTTGCTACCACCAAGGGACTGCGCCAAGGGGATGGGCTTGCTTGCATACTCTTCAACCTAGCGCTAGAGAGGGCCATCCGAGACTCGGAGGTGGAAACTTCGGGAACCATCTTCTATAAGTCAATCCAGATCCTGGCATACGCTGATGATATAGATATCCTTGGTAGAAGGCTCTCCTATGTAGCAGAATCATACCAAAGGATCGAGCAAGCGGCGAACAACCTCGGACTGCAGATTAACGAGGGAAAAACCAAGATGATGGTGGCACCATCAGCGGCCCTGCCAACAATTGCCGAAAGCTTACGCGGGGGTGACGTACAAGTAGGTGAACGCACTTTTGAAGTCGTCCAAAATTTCACCTATCTTGGGTCAAAGGTCAGCACCGACAATAACATTGAAGATGAAATTCGCGCTAGGGTGCTGGCAGCCAACCGGTCGTGTTACAGTCTGAGAAAACTCTTCCACTCACGATACCTGTCAAGACAGTCGAAGCTGGGACTATACCGGACATACATAGTTCCAGTGCTCACATACGCCTCTGAGACATGGACTCTGTCCAAATCTGACGAAACCCTCTTAGCCGTGCTCGAGAGGAAGATGCTCAGGAGGATTTTTGGCCCCGTATGTGAGGAGGGACAATGGAGGAGCCGATATAATGACGAGCTCTATGAGTTGTACGGAGACCTCACAGTCGTGCAACGATTAGACTGCCAGGCTCCGGTGGGCTGGTCATGTCATGCGAATGGCACCGGACGACCCAGCCCGTAAAGTCCTTTTAGGCTGTCCCGAAGGACAGAGGAGGCGTGGTAGGCCTAAATTGAGATGGAAGGATGGCGTAGACGAAGCCGCCAGAATAGCCGGGATACGGAATTGGACCACTGTGGCGAGCGACCGTGAGCGGTTTCGGATGGAGCTTCGTCAGGCCAAGACCGCTCAGCGGTTGTAGCGCCACTTAAGTAAGTAAGTAAGTTCGCTGAACCAGTACGAGTTTATCAAATCCGACTGGCGGAAGAAGCATCTTCCAATCAGTTGATAAACTTTTCATTCCGCCTTTTCGTTTCAGCAAACCCCATGCAAGCTCAGCATAAAAGAACCATAAATTCAAAGTGACTTCTGCGAGCGAAATTTTCGAATACGAACTAACGAACCGGCAATAGCTAGATCGGAACGGAACTTGTCGGCTTCCGGGAAAACCGGGGTGAGGAAAAAAAAACACCCACACCGACACCCAGCGAGAAACACCTGGAATCAGCTAAAACCGACGAATCACGTTCAAATTTCCAGGTTCTTATAAATTATGATGACATCGAACATTTTTTCCGTTCCTGTTTTTTTTTTTTATTTTCACGAATCACCCAACCACGTTATCGACACGGGGACACATCGTAACGAGATTGGCGGCAGGGATAAGAAGGACAGATGGGGCGGGTAAGATGGTTGATTGCAAGGCTTGTCCTCGTCGGGACGACCCTGAGATTTGCCCTCCCGAAAACGAAGCCCCCAAGAAAAAATAAATCTTCTAGTTACTTGCAAAACGAAACCGGAAAGCGAATGTTTCACAGATGAAGCAAAAACGAAAACTTCTAACATAATATGGTAGCATGAAGACATGACAAATGAAGCATAAAGCAAAAGAAAAACTGAGATATCGAGCAACAACCAAAAAGAAAAACGAACATCCCTTCAAATCCAACCAGGTTGGTGGCAAAGAAATTGGATTGGAATCTGAAGAGAATATTTGCTGCTCCCACAAACACAAGTTTATGCATGGATTTTCGGGAAAAAAAACCCCACCCACACGGTGGAAAAGTTCCGCTCCAACCTGGGGTCGTGCGCAGCGAACCTGATGTCATTACCGGTGCTACTGTTGCCGACATCCGTGAAATGTTGCCAAGGGCTCGGGACGGCGGTAAGGATAGTTGGGCCTGGAGCAAGCAATGGGTTCCATTTTCCATTCGTTTCGCCCAGGTTCCCGAAGGCCCGAAAAGTCGCCGAAAAGTGTTTCCAACAGAGGCCGTATTTAAATTGAAATCCGCAAGGAGAAAAAATGAACCACTCCATCGCTCGACAGAGGTGCACCGGGAACGGGGAAAAAGCAACTCCTTGGGAAATTCACACAACGCGCACAGCTGTAGGGGGTGTGGGAGCAAGGAAAAACATGGCCGCCGTGACCCGGCTGAAAACAACCACTCATGGTGGAGCCTTCTATACCGCTTCCGGACCCGATTTCACCAAGTCCTGCTAGGCTCGAGCACCTCATTCGCGGAACAGCCCTTCCCGGCATAGTGCTGTATTTTACAGTTGTTGTTTCTTTTCCATACCGCTATTCGGACAAAACTTTGCCGTGGCTGAATGTGGGCGGGAAGGACGCTTGGCGGTGAATTATTGTTGATAATGATGGCGATATTGTACTGGATAGCGTTGCAGCTGGACTCCAGCGCCCGAAACCCCACCTGAAACCGAAACACGAAACATGAAACTCCTACCACGACGCCGAGCCTATCGATGCTTTCCAAGCCGGTTTCGGAAAACTCCGCTCCTTAAACTCACGACCCGCGGTGCCCGGTAACATTCGAAATGGAACTTTTCCACGCTTTTTTCATTATTATTTTCCTTTCTTTCTTTCCTCTTTGCGCCACCAGAGGCGGGGTTAGTATAATGGTGAACGTTGTTTGGAAAACTTTTTCGGGAAAACCTATACAACTTACCCTTCCCGTGCTATGTGTGTAAGGTGTTTTCGTTTTTGGTTTGAAAATTCTTATTTGGTAGTAGAAGTACGGGAAGGAAATATTTTATATAGTTGTTTGAAAAGCGCAATGAAATGTGTCTTGCATTCTTCAGCGTCCTTTCGAATGCTTTCAGCCATTTTCAAAGTTGAATTTTCACAGAATCACTCGCAAGTTTGAGAGTGGTTCATTTCGTTAATAGCTTAATTTATCTGAATATGATTCAGTTACCGGCAAGCTGGTGACAAAGTTTATTTCTTTAGCATTTCACAGAAAAAAACCCGATGTATTCGTACTTCAACCATTATTTGCGCACATTTATACTTTATCACATCTCAAAACAAGGTATATTTTCTGAGATTGTGTTTTAAACAAACCAAGGTTTAAAATAAAGAAAAAGAAAACATCAAAACGTGCAAGAGGATTCATGGCAAAATTGGATAATCAAAGATTTAGTTTTAGAACTCAATTATTCCAAAATTGTTATACTAAGAAAAGAACATTGAATAAATGAAAAGGATCATGTTATCTGAAATCAAACTAAGGCTAAAAACCCCCATATCCTTGCATGATAAAGATTTCATATTGTGTAGCTTCTTATTGAATTTGATTTCGTATTTGAAATTCTTTTTCTATGCCACATACTGAATTACTCTAATTATTTATGAATCAAACCTTTCTGCAACTGGTGCTAAAATTTGTTGTCAGGTGCGTCATTTTGCAACCATGCTTTACGACCCGTAACCGCCAAAGTTTATCGATTGGCTATACTCCGTCAGTCATGTGCGTGGCGCCCATAAAATAAGCCGAAGTGAAGTTAAAAACCACAGGCAACGGGCATTAAAAATTCGGCTGTACGCCTGCCCGTAAAGTGTCTTGTTTAATGTAGGATGAAAGCAATCATTTTCGGACTTTTACGAGCCCAACCAGACACGCAGGGAGAGCAAAGACCCCGGAGTGCAGTCCCCTGCTGATAGGGCAGAGCAGGAATGCAAGCAGTTGGGAAAGAAGTGCTCAACCAAGAAGCGCATCCACAAAGAGAATGCGTTTAAACGTTGTCCTCATCGCATATTCATCACCGGTAGCAGCGTTTCTGCCAAGGCGCATCACATGCGAGCGAGCCTGGGGGATCAGGAGTGACCGCAAGGTGTAGAGGACGAAGGGAAAAGTTAAATAAATAAACAAAACGTAACTCTCGCCTTTTTTACAATGCACTGTAACTACGTGAAACAAATTCTCCACGCTGACCCTTAGCTCCAGGATGCGTTTGTGAAACAAGCGTTTATGCACCTCGTTTAACGACAGATAAAAACACGGCGCGCACATACACCATCACGGAGGTTCAATGATACCGATATCACGAACGGGCCTTGTTATGTTCGGACGGCTTTCTTATGTGTCTTTTTCATCGTAGGCCAGTATCTTTCCGGCCGCTGACAGGTGAATACTTCTTGTCTTCATTAGCCAACATTCATCACCCGGAAGCACAAGTGTCGCTTCTGGCTTAACGACAGTCCCGTGTCTGTCGTAATAAAACATACAACCATTTAGGCGGTGCGCCTTAAAAAATCATGTTTTGTTGAAATATAAAATACAATCGGAACATGTTTTACTAGCTGCACCGGCTGGAAAAGAGGATCTATTGCTGGAAAAAAAGCCCACAGACATGAGACAGTCTCTTTATCATCCTTATATTCTGCCCTCATCCGAAATAGCCCACGGGCTTATATTTACATATCGTGGACATCCATCAAAGGGCACGTCTTTCCGGGAACGGTACAGCGCCGGTGTTATTTTAACACTTATTTCCGACAGCCGTTGATGTTCGGTTTGAAAAGTTCAAATTATACTTCTTCCGAGTGCAAAAATTAACTATTCATGGTTTTTGTAAAATAAATAAATAAAAGCACGAGTCAAATTTAAATCATGGTTAAAATTTTGAAACCATTAATTGATTGTCAATAAGCGATAAGGTTAAGTAACTTGATGCAGGAATCATAATTTTTATGTAGTAGTTCTACTATCCAACTAAATACAACCAAGTTTATAAAACTTATCGCAATAACTTCCAACTACCAACTGAAAAGATGTCTCCAAACACAATGTAATGCAAAGAATTCTTACGAGACGAAGTGAAAAAAAGTATACTTTATTTCAACCTTCTTACATAAACCATTTCTAATGGAAGGCGTGTCTTTGCACCTCGTCACTAATGTGCAGTTGCAGTCATGCAATTTGGTGCAATTCACATTAATGTCGTCTCTGCTCCAATTTACGATATCTCTGCATTTGGTCGGCTCGTGGTGACAACCGATGTCGTATTTTAAGGCAGAATTTTTGAAGTTTAACTTTTTTTACTCTTCAACAACTCCCTGCTTTCCCTTGAAAGACGCATCGCTGCTAGGGTCGCAAGGTCTAGAGGCGATGCAGTGCACCTTTCGTACGAGTTTTGTGTGTCAGTTGCACTATCAGCATTAATCAGGTATATGCATCGGAGCGACCGAGAGTAATGCGGTCGATAAGGTGCAGTAAGTGAAGTTCAGTTTCTGTTTTCATCCTCAATAAGAGTCAATTCTTTATTCTTTTTAAAAATCGGCCATCTGAGCTTCACCCTTCCCAGGGAAGAAGAGCGGCTTGAGCAGGTTTCGATTATTTATCAGACTAGTATGGTAATTTGATTGCCGCTGGCTTATTTCAATTAAGCACACCGTGTACTTAAATCGCTCCGAGAACTATCTTACGCTGGTCAAGGAAGACGTCCCCAAATCCGCCCTAACCGGTTCGGGCCATCCATCGATAGATGGCCGCTCGATGGCCCACGGAACGGACCATGTTTCTCCACCTCGTTCAACAACGTGCAAAGGAATGTTGGTTTCCATTGGCTTCTTTTTCGTTGCCCTGCGGTGGGAAATTAAAACAACACCATCTTGCGTTCCCGCGCGCTACCGCCGTTTCAGCTATTTATCGAGGATGGATAATTAATTAACAAATTGCCAACAACTGTCGATGGCAAGGCCCGGGGCATCGCAATGCATCTCGCCAGGCGAAAGTGATGTATGAAATTTAATTATCGACGACGCCTTTTTCGTTCCCGCCCTGGAATGGATGCAACGCCTGTCCGCTATTTTCGCTCATTCGCAAACGGCAAGAACTGCATCGCTTACTCCGCCAGGGAAAGTTGGACCGGACCGTTTTTCCACCACGGAAGTCAGTATGCAGCAACACTTTCCAACGAACCGCGCACTCAAAGTGACTTCTGCATTGCAGGTGAGAAATGCAAACCAAATGGTCTTTATCTTTTACTAACTGATTCGCCTTTGAAGGTTGGCTGAAGCTGGGGTAGGAAAAACTCCGTACTAGCTTGGTGAAACTTTACACACCTCACCCTGCCAAGGTACGCAAGGCACCACTAAGTGGGAAAATTTAACACAAGTTTATACAGCAACAAAAAGTTTCTTCGAGTATGAAATGAACTGCATTTTTTATTTACTTACTTAGTTTCCAGTTTCACTTCCATGCAGCTTGCAAGGCACAACTTTTCCGAGGTGAACCAATATCTGGTAGATTTTCCATGTCGCTCATGAAAGCTTATTGCTATAATAATAATGTACAGGAAATAGTTTTGAAATGACATGTTTTTTAAAATGTTATTTTATTGCATTCAAATATGTTTATGGAAATATCCAACATCTATGAAAAAAATTAGGTTTTTGATTCAATTTACGAATGATAAATGAACTGCTTCAGCGTTTGTATTTGATTAGATTTTTTTAAACTTATGCAAAACAAGTCGGCTTTTGAACTGCGATTGATTACTTTAAAAAAGAGCAAACACTGGGATTTCAACTCCACTTTTCATATCGATATCCAGCTAGAACGCCTGTACAAACCATCATCATCATCAGCAGCAGCAGCATCCTTCCCATTCAACATTCTTATGGCGTCTCGAAACGCCATCCAACCGAAACATACTCCCAAAGCGCCCGGAAAAGAAGCAAGTTAAGCTTAGCTCCAAGTCGCTGTTCCGTGCCGTGCGATATCCTTGCGCCAATCTTTATCCTTTTTCCCATTTCTTACATTTTCCGATGAATAAAAAATCCTACACACTAACACACCCACACAAACACACATACAAACCCCGTATGGCCATTCCACGGTGGAACTCCTCCCAAAGGAGTAGGTGGCGTTTTTCTGCCGGATATTTCTTTTTCTACTTTTACCAACTGGCACTTGTTCGTCTTCGCCCGCGTGCGGCTTTGCGTTCCGAAGGGAGTTCAATCCGCACGCCAACGTCATGGCAACTTCAGCCGGGCGCTACTTTTTTGCCAACCAAAACGACAAAGGTAATAGTTAGTAGCGAAGTTCGTTACGGTTTCGTGCTTCCGCGCCGAAGAAAATGGTTCAATGGAAGCAGTGCTGAAGCAAAGTTTGGGCCATGCAATATCCTATAAATACTTGAATTTATTTTCGTAAACCTTTTCTTTCGTTACTATTTTATGATTTTTTAGGGTTTTACAGCTTGGCTCTTCTTTTCTTTTTCTTTTCTTTTTCATTAAAATTGATATTAGTTAGTCATTATAACACATTAAATTTGTAATTTTAAAACGGAACATTGAACTATATTTCTATTAAAGCTGTATACAAAACCTACATTTTGAAGTTTGTCCAATTTTACTTGTTTCCAATTCACTTGTTTGTCGTGTAGTTTTCAAACAAGTACGGATATTTTTTACCATAATTTTGCAGAGCAAAACCGTCCGGTTTCTGGCTCCCTTGTTGGTTGCCTCACGCTACGCCGACTTTCTTTTTCGCTTCGCCTCTTTTATGGCGAAAAAGCAATTTCATAATGTATGAAAAATAAATCCATTATTGCTATGTATGTATTGTATGTACTCGTTATGTATATAAACACATCGAAAGACATTCCGGCTCCATCGACAAACAGAAGGTAGGTGGATGAAGGGGCATCCGAGCGTCCGGGGAGTTTTCCACGGATCGGTGCCTCCCGAGACGGGCGGAGATGCTGAGCGCATCGGCTTCGGTCGAGGTCCGGGAAAGGTTGCTAACAAAGGCTCCAGCCTGCGCCGCGAAGGCGGGCTGTGCGAGGGCACGCCGGGCCACAAGAAGCTCGAAATTGCGCCATTCGACGTTCTTTTCGACGGGTACGAGAAGATTGCTTTTCCGCAACCGTCCTGTGTGTGCCGTTCGGCATGCGTCAACCAAACCCGGGTCTGCAGGATCGCTTCGTGGCAGGATAATAACAATGGTTGCATCGATGAGGCGAACGCAAGGCAGCACACGATAGTCACGACTTTGTCCCGTTCAGAAACGACTATCTAAAGTTAGTCCTGCGGCTCGTTGGAGACCGTGGACAATTTACAACCGCGGAGCCCTTTTTCTTCGTTCCCTGAAAACTCTTTTCGTTCGTTAGAAGCCAGGTATTGTGCCTCTAGGTTTTTTCTCGAGGCCATCCCTTTGCTTGTGGTCCGTGCAGAACTTGCCGTCGTGTTGATTAGGACAAAGAATCGAAGCCGTAGGAAAGAAACTTCGATGAAACGGTAGACTAACATACCACAAACTGATCTATCGAATGCACTGTGGGACTAAGTATGAAAATTGCATTCTATACATTGTGAATCGTAACGAAAGAAAGCATATTTGATGCTGATGTATTTTTGCTTCCGTTATAAGTAAAAAAACTTTTAAGGGTCAAATGGAAGTGCGCTCTATTAAAATGGTATTTGATGCATAATCCTATTAAATCCACTTTTACATAATTTAAATAAAGGTTTAATTCCCTTTTTTTCTAGCAATCAAATATAACATGTAATTGACCACAAACACGATCCTTCGAGTGATGATTGGGAAAGCGATGTTCAAACACTTGGTTCCAGGCGTTTGAGGAAACGACTTCCACGTAAAATGTGGTGCCGTGGTAGCAATATTTTGCCTTGCTCACATTATTACGCAATACAACGGGGAAAATAAAGAGAATTTATGTGCATATGAAATTTAATCATAAATTCTTGTTTGTTGCACTCCGGTTCCTTGACCGCGCCGGTGAGCCAGTTCCTGGAAATGTTTTTCCTTCATCCTGCACTTCCCGGTCTCAGTCTCAGTCGAAATCGGTCAAACAAAGCAGTCCCGGTTTTTCCAGTGGCTCACCGATGGATGGTAGGCAAGACTCCCGTGACTCCCAACGTGGAGGCCTATAATGTGAAGGAAGGAAAAAATAAGACTTGAGTAAGAGAGAAAGTCGTTAGAGCCGTGGCATAAATCCACCGCATAAGAGATATTTATTATTTGGGAAATAATGTGTACTTATTTTTCTAAATATATATCCCAGCTGCCAGAGCCAGCCCGAGTGACGTTGCTACGCAACCAGAGGCATCGCAAGTGTGTTCGGAGGCGGTTTTTATGTCGATTTTCCTTTCTCTGGACGGGAAGCATTTTCTCGACCAGCCTCGCGTTTTTCACTTGGCATTCAACGAAATTGCGAATCGCCCATCCTGAGCACTTTCTGGCAAAGAGTGCGACGGAAGACGTTATCCACCCCCCCAAAAACCACCAACCGAAAGAACTCCCCATCGGGCGGGACGGGCACTGGAGTGGAAAGCCAGCGTTGGCCCCGAGCTGCGTGCACGCAGTCTGGAGGAGCAGTTTGTGGGAAGAAAAGCTTTTAAGATGATTTAGGAAAGTAATTTTACTGCAATAAGGCATTACCACCGGCCGACCAGAAGCTTGCGGACCTGAAGGGCCGTGCGGAAAACTTGAAGCGAGCGTGCTTGTCAAGCGCAACGCTTGTGTCCTTGTTGCGGGGCGTGCGTCCGAGCGTTTTGAGGCCAGGATAAACAGGACGAACGGCTTTTTGGGGCTATTTCTTGTGCGATGCTTGGGAGTTGGTGAGGGGAAATGAAATAAAGTTTCATCTTCGGCGGTACTCGATCAGGTTTCGGTTTGTTGAATGTTTCTGCCTGGGCCCGGCTTTTCTCCATCGTTGGGATTTTCCTCTTCCCCCACCGGGTAATACTCGACAAACGCCGACAGTCGAAAAATGTTTCCACCCTTGGCTTGGAGGGATGGGCTTTCGGACTCCAGCTCTTGTTGCGCCGGACGACGACAAGCGCGGCTCGAGCGTTTTCCACCTTTCCCTCGGTGAGCTTGGAAAGGGGAGGCTTTCGGGGAGGCGATGCGGGCAGACCGTTTGTTTGTGCGTCAGTATTGCAATGAATTTTAAATTTATTCACCAGAATCCCATTAACGAGGACGACTGCCAGAGAAAATGATGATGATGAAGATGAAAATATGGCTGACATGGTGACGCATAATTTGATGCCTCCTGCTCCATTTCCTAGCGTCATCCACCTACACACACACCCAAACCGAGGTCCGTTTTCCCTCGACTTCAGCCCGAATTGTTGCTCCTACAAAACGTTGTTTGTGTTTAGATGATTTGGGGAGAAATGGAAAAACAAAAACAGACGAAAAACTCACCAACTTATGTTTTCTGGTCGAAATGATGCATACGTTGGAATTTTTATGGCAATAATTTGGGTAATAAACATAAACTTTTATTTTTTTATCGATCACATGTTTTTCAAAATATCGGAATACATCCAACTCGTCATACAATGTATGGAAAAATCTTTTTCTCAACCTCAGTTGCTTGGCCTTTTCACTTATAACTCGCATTAAAATAACGCATTAAGTTATGTTTCACGCTTGAAGCAATCTACCAAAATATCTCTAATGAGCCTCAATCAACTGTTGCGAGACCCACACAAACTTGACTTTTCCCTCAGACATGCAAGGAACATCATTTGCTGTAAGCTTTGTTCCACGCTTGTTTTTATTCATTCACTTATATCCATTCCCAAGCTGTCCTAACGTCGCCGTCCGATCCACCATTAGGTCTGATTACCCTGGCATGGGCCTTTTAATAAATAAACAGGTTGATTATCGCGCACATTAAATTCCACTCAGGACTTCTGTGGCGACCACAGGCCCAGGACCCAGCTGATCGATTGTACACGAAATCCAATTACCACAAATGATTAATAGCCTTTTTGTTTTCGTATGTTACCGTGGTGGTTAGGTATTGCTGCTCGTTTTTGTCTCGCCTCGGTATTATGAGATTCCCATCCGTCAAGTGGAATCCTTGCCGGTACCCAACTGCTCCCGGGGATGGCCCCAATACGAGCGAATCCCCAGCTCCCATAAGCAGACGGACCACAGAAACCACCATCACATACTCACGCAAACAAACAATTACCGCAAAACGTGTGCAGCGGGAGGAAATTATCAAATTTACATCCTAATTCCCCGCCTCCGGGCTACCTCCAACAACCCGACCCGGCACAATTGTTTGGCTTTCGTTCGTTATCCTGTCGATTGATTGCGGGTTTACGACAATGTTGTCATTTTCATTGTAGAGATGATCATTAGGAGGAGATTATCAGCGGTGTTCGATTACTAAACGCGAATGAAACATTAATTGAAAAAGGATCATACATTCCGTATTTCGTGCTTCAATGTGATAAAAAAGGAACACTATTGTCAGGGTGTTGATGGAAAAATAATGACTGTAAGTCATAATGTTTCAATTGACGAAACAATAAATCAATATTTAACTTGAGGCCTGCAAATCCTCAAACGCCCAAGAAATAGTTTCGAGCATCGAGATAAAAATTTAAGTACAAAATATTATCAACAATAACTTTGTCTGTACGACTTTGCCTTACGGAAATAACTTACAGATTCATTACTATATCTTTTTGAATGTTGCGTTACATAATTTAACAGGAACTGGTAAGTAAAGTGTCTACATTGTGGTTGATGCAAACAAATATATAAAA
The DNA here is from genome assembly GCA_000441895.2 of Anopheles sinensis. NCBI lineage: Eukaryota > Metazoa > Arthropoda > Insecta > Diptera > Culicidae > Anopheles > Anopheles sinensis. Next base: position 1,312,328 of record KE525297.1, on the reverse strand, counting down.
TGGCAAGAGAAAATTCAGCTTCTATTTCATATCATATCATATTATATAACAAACATTTCAGAAAATATATTTACACTATCGTCATAATAGAAAAATTATCGAATTCGTATGTTGATTGAAAAATCAAAACCTTATCAACACGCAAATATGAGATAAGGGTAATTACTACCATACTCCGGCGGGACTCCGACCTTAATTGATTCACCGCCAGGTCATGACCACGATAGAGACGAACAAAACTCAATGGGCGGAAAATTTAACCACCCAAGCTCGCGAAGTGGCGAGTGGAAAACAATTGACTACTCTCAATTTCATCCTTGGGGTAGGTCGGCTTCCGCCAAGGGTCCGCTTAAGCACAGGCTACAAAACAAACGAAAAAAAAGATCGACTCCCAACAAACTCACCAACACCAAGCCCGGCACGGCGTCTTCCGCCGTCCGCGGTCCAAGGTCTTTTAATTATACAATCTTTAAAAAGTTTCGCCCTTCCCCCGACCGATTTTCCGAGCGAACGACAGCTGACCTTAATATCCCGTCTGCTAGGCCATTCCTACCCTCTCCCCTCCGCCATTTTCCACCCTCCCATCAGCCCACCACATGGAGCTGCTGGATGCTGGGTGTGTCTGGCGTGAAAATTATAAAGCAAAACAAAAAAGTATGTAAATGAGTCCGAGACTTCCGCGCGACGCCATTCATTCTCTGGCGGCGTCGGGTCGGAAGGTCGGGTAGGGCTCGGGATCGAACCGTCTCAGACGGTGGTTTTCCATTTGCCAACGCTTCACCCAAATTCCACCACCATTCTTCCACCGGCCACTGGTGGTCCACTGATTAGCGCTCAGCTGTTTTAATTTCCATTTAAAATTAACGTAAAAAATGTACTGAACCGTAGCCGGTCGGGGACTGCGGAAGTTTGTGCGGCAAGGATGCTGGCGGAAGGAAAATGAGACTGCCTGGATCTTATTAGTGCTGGTACTGTACGGTAGATTGAATTTAAGACTTTTCCCCCAGTCCGTAAATACTAGCACACGCTCAGGCGCATGGCGAAATACTTCCGACTTCCGAGAAAAAGACTGCCCCACCAATACATCCTCACCGCCTGGAGAAACTCCAACGCTGACGAGAGGAGGGCATCACATCTTTCCGATGCGCAAAAGTCGAAGCATCCTTCCTCCTTCGGCCGTGGGATGAATGCTGTTTCGATGTATTGCTGCTGCGCAAAAGAAAAACTCACACACTTATCACGAAGCGCACCAACACCACCTTGAAGAAGCTGGAAATTGGAAATTGAAGATGAAACGTTGTGCTTCTTCTTTTGCTTCTTTTTATGGTGCGCTGTGGAGGGAAAAAGGAAGCATGCAAGAGGGAGGGGGGTTTGAGAATGGAATTAATTAAGTTGGTACTACGAAACCCCAGGACACGACAAGCGAACGAAGAAGTTGCCCGTAATGAAAGCACTCGCAAGACGAAGCGCAGCCGGTTGGGTGGAAAATTCTTCCAAAAAAGCCCCTGGTGTCTCTCTGCCATGCCCATTCCATTCCCCGGTTCGCCCATCCCGAAAACGGGCGGGTAAATGAGAGTGAAATTGTTTCTCTTCTACGCTATTAATTCGTAGTATTTAAAAGAGAAAGTTTTCCAGCTGACGGTGGTGGACGCCGTTCGCCGTGAGAACAGTGCCAACGACTTCGACTACGGGAAAACTCGACCCCAATGGTGGTCCACGTAGCGAGGAAGGGCCGGTGGAAAGAAGTGAAATGAGCCCGACACGACCGAGCAGCATCCGTAAGCGTAGTGTTTTGGGTGGAGGATAAAACCCGTGCCTTTGCAGCTTCTCGAGAACAAGGTCAATGTTAAAATTTAATTAGCTTCCCCGGGGGAGAACTTTCGACGCAAAGTTTTTCGACATTCCGGACGACCGGTCGTGCACCTCTCACCACCATCGCACATTTTCCGACCTTATCCGATGGCACGGGTTACTGGAGCTTCTGGCTAATTTTATGCTCAAACGATGGGTCTTCCCGTGGCGAAAGTAGGTTAATAAGGTGTAAGATAAAGGAAACTTTTCCATCGGATGTGTCCGGGCATCATGTTTTTGCATCTGGTGGTACTTTAAACTGTCCTACATCTCCATTGAATGCAATTAAAGCCTTAAGCATACTTAAATTTAAAGAAAATTGACTAACAAATAGTCATCACGTTTTAGCCGAGCAAACATTTAGTTTGACGGTTTTTACAAGTAAGCAATGCCCTGACAGAAAGTTTATCGAACATTTATTCCAGAATTTAATTTTAGTAACCATCATCTGTCACCACAAAATCTTCTTTAAGAGCCTTAAATTTGAGTTATAATAATACCTTCTAAACTGGGTCGTAAAAATTGGATTTTGATCCAGGCCTTAGCGGCAAAGGCTTCATTCTTAAGGTACATTCTTGAACGTGTTCAGCATCTTTCCTTACACCCTTTCGATGGCGAAGCTTGAAAAAATTAGCTGAATTATCTTACCTTTGCATTAGGGTGTTCTCTCACCGATCCTTGCATATTTGCATAATATTTATGCAAATCCGAGAACACTGCTGATAGACGATTGTTACCAAACACCTTTTCAGTTTTCACGTGATCGAAGATTCCGATGCACTTTTCAGCTTCCCGAACTCCCGAGCCAGATCCTGGGAACATTTCTTTCACCAGAATAACCACCAGGGTTCCTTGGGAGCTTCTGAAAGAAAAAAAACAACAGTCACACCTTTTCCCCCATGTTACAGCCGCAACCCTTTTCATATCCGTAGCGTTATCCTTATTTTCTTCCCACTGATCCCTGCCGACGTTCGGTGGACTTGGAAAATTTGCATATGAAGATGAGATTATTTATTACCACCGTCGGTGGTACCTTCTTTCCGCAATCAGCGTTCGCTTCCGGAACATCTTTCTCGGTTTGGATTCCACCACCGGGAAGCAACGGAAAGCTGAGGATGGTTCGATTCTTCCATACGGTTCAGGTTTTTTTCTGCGTCTTTTCTTAGTCCGATTGATGCTCGCTGCGGGGAAAATGAACAAGGAAAGCGGACTACTTCCGGATTCGGTCGAAGATGAGAAAGGAGACCCTTATTGGTTCGTCACGATTTGAATATCAAATATTTGAAGGACCAGGACGGAGTATGAGATCTTTTGCGAGGTACAAAAACGATATTTTTGATCGATAGCTTCTAAACCTTTACGTTTTCACGGGGAGTATTTTGGAAAATTAATTATGAGACATTAGATCTGATACATTGTTTTTGAATAAGCAAATATATAACAGTTTGACTACAACCGCTCAACACTTTCCAATTCTGTACAATTAAATCCATTTTAGGAAAGGTCCTTAGTATTTGTAAAGTTTTTACTTATAGAAAGTAGATATGATAGAATGAAACAAACGGTAGAGATTGAAAATCAATACCGAAAAAGGATCTAAGCAATTTTTTCCTCCAGTCGATGTATGGAAGACAGTTTAAAGTCTAAAATATCTTACAATATGTTCACTCTACTATGGCCAACGAAGTACATGACAGCAATATTCCATCAAACTTCACGGGAAACCTAAGGATGCCCAAAATATGCTAATAAGTAACATTCCTCCCAGCTGGAAATGTGTCTACCGTAGCGCGATTGGAACTAATGAAATTTTCTCATCGCTTTTCCCCGGCGAGGCACAATATCCCGGCTGATCGAAAAGCAACATTCTCACGTCATAAAAAGCGTTCGCATAAATAAACAAAGGCCTGTCGCGGTCACCGGAGTGCATCCTTGACTAAATCAGGCACGAAATGTAGGAGAGCAAAGGAACGCGGGGAAGAGTGCGACGGAGAGTGCTAAACAGGATGGGATTCCGAGGACAAGAAATTATGCAAATTTCACCCGTGAAAAACAAACAACCCTCCTCGAGCGAAGAAACAGTTGATATGCAACGTTGCGCAAAATAGAGTCAATATTTTGCACCTTCCAAGGCTCGTTTAACCGATTGCCCTTTTTTTTCTCGTCGGTGTTGCGTTGCCTTCCCATTCTCAGCTACATACCAGCCCGACAATAATGACAATCGATCGAAAGCCACAGCGACCTTTTTGGGACCCCTGTTTTGGGCTACAGGCGCAAACCCAATTCTGCATCGAGCCTGACGTATGCCCATCGATGACTTTTCACTTTGGCAATCGTTTAGGCGGAACAAATCGAGTGTTTTGCAATAATGCCATTCAGGAAGGCTTTCGGGCCGGGCAAAAAAAAGGGCCACCAGCACTCTGCATGACAATGGCAATCGATAAATTGAACGCATCCCTTCGTTCGAAGAGGTTGACCTTTTATGTAAAGGGAGAAAAAAAAACCGCTCGAGGGCCTCCGTGATCCTCATTCCCATGGGGTTCCACGTGTAAGCACTGTGAATGTTTCCTGGCGAAATAACCCTGCTTCTAAAATGTTGTTCGATTGATTTTTGATCACATTCTCGCAGTTGGAGTTATGTGTTCGACTCTGGAGCAATAGAAACAATATTTTTTTAAGGGAATGTGTTCTCTTTTCTTGAGAAATGCAAACGACGTATGGAACAGAACATAAATTTCTATCTTTTTCAAAAAATGCACAGCGATATTGAACGAATGCGTGTTTTGGACTAATATTCATTTTTTGAAACGACGGATGCACGAATGATTTAGTAAGGTATGGTGAAGAATAAAGGCACCGTTTATAATTTATTTTCCCCAGTTCATTCAGGAAAATAAACAGATCCGTTTTTCAATATCTCTTTTATCGCCAATAGTTATTTAACTAGAGCTAGTTTGGAGATTTAATATTTTTTGAGTATCTACGATTTCTAAACCGGGTCAATTATTCTAAGAAGTCTAAAAAACCTTTGGTTCCAACACTAGATAAAAATTTATTTTGCAGGATTGGAGATGTCATCATATAACCTGAACTGACATTAGTTTGAAGCGGTACATTCTGTTTCACATACTCCGGTGGATGTATATCTCAACGAGGAGAGAGATTTTTCGTTTTTGTATCCACAATCAGAATACAACGATTATGAATCTTCTTCTTCATATTGGTTTTCATGCATAAACTCAAAAGAGGAAAGATTAATCAAACAACATGTTAAGGCTAGTAATATGTATATTTATATTGCATAATTTAGCAATACTATGTTTGTGCATTTACCTCTCTGGTGCATCTTACCTCACTTTCTCTATTTTTTCCATCAAGAAATTTCCATAGTTTGTTTCATTTTTTCAAGAATTTGAGAGCTAATAAAAAAGAACACCAATCAAATTAGGAATGGTATTTTCCAAATTTTAGAATATAATCAACATTGGAAACAAAATTGTTTTAACAGTGACCAAAAGAAATTAATTTAACACAGTCCTTTAAGTTACTCGATATCAGGAGCTAAAAACTTTTCGATCAGATCTGCCAACTTGTATAAAACATCTATATTTTACTCCTTCTGATAGCTTGAGATAAAAAATATTAATCCAAAGGATTTACACTTGACGCAAAAAATGTGATAATGTTTACATTTTTTGCAAACAATTACCCCGAGTTCATCCAAGCGCGTCCTAATATCTTCCAAGACAAAGAAAGTATGCAAAAAATGTAAAAGATCTAACGAAAAGCAACAACCGACCGAACCAAAACCGAGAACCAGCAGCATCAGGCTCTGTAAATCATTCCATTTAGTGTGCAGTGCAGTGGAAAAAGGGCGGCTTTTGCTCCTTCTGGTGAAGGATTTGAAACATTCAAACACATAAACAACAGCTCCCTCTCGTCGCTTGGGGCTCGCAAACAAGGAACCATCTCAGGCCCACCTAGATGATGGCTCAGGACGAAGAAGATCCATTTTTCAATGGGTTTTCCGACCAGCGTGTGCCATTTTTTTCGTTCTCATTTTTCTCTGCTGGCCTTGTGCATTCCCGATGGAGCGGAGGCGATTGAGGTTGGTTCTGATGTGTGGGAGGGGAAAAATATGAAGATTTGTTTGCGTTTTCCGAGTTTGGGTAAGGGACTAGGGTGGTGGCGTCACACAGTGGAATCCCGGCCGATGACGACGGTGCGCCATTCAAGCGTGGATGAAAGTCATTAATAACTGTCGAAAAAATGAAACGAAATGAATACACAAGATTATAAAGTTTTCCTCCCGCTAGCCTCCTTAACGCCGAGGCGTTAGATTTTCCATGTTGAAAGAAAGAGCCTTTCGCAAAGGGGAGGAACGAAAAGTGTTCGAATATGTTTATGTGTTTGTTTGTTCATGTGGGCGATGGACACATAACCCAACAAACGTGCGCCTTCCACAGTGGAGCTCTTTTCCCAATGTTTCAGCATCGATTTCCTTGGAAAAAGGAAAAGGAATTTTTTGTTCAACTCTTCTTACATCGAACACCACCACATTACGTTCGATAAAGAGGCCGTACTTGGGGATTCTTCGACTTGCTGTACGTCGTAGCCGTCATCTACGTTGTTCCAACCTTTCCTTTCAATTTGTTCAAACCGGCAGCCTTACCTCAGCTCTCCTTCGCGGCCATCTTTCACCAATGTGCGCGTGGGCACCCGAAAGGAAAATGTTTGTTTTTCATCAGACATATTTCTCATCATTCATATTCCGTTGCTGCCTCCGACCGGCTGCACAAATCTGCTCGAGGACCTTTTTCTCCATCCGCCACCCGCAGTATCAACGCGTTTGCTTTCACATACAAGAGATTTTTCTTTGATTTTTTCCCTCATTTTTGCACACACACATACACACCCGCTCATACGCGTCCATCGTGGCCATTTGCTACCCACCTTTCCCGTTGCGAGGAAAACTGAATTTCTTGAGAGTGAAAAAAGAAGGTGAAAACTTTCAGCGAAAGTATGGTATGGCCCATCCAACCTTCCACGAGTCGCTCACTCCGGGGATGAAACCGGGGCTCACGTTGGTGATGTGGAAAATGTCAGCAAACAAATTTTCGATATGATAAATGAATTTTAAATTTCCTGTCCCGGGCAAGTTGTTGTTTGCGCTGCTATAGGGATGTGGCAAGTTTTCTCACTAATGCTCATTCGAGCACAAAGGAATAACATTTTGCATCGGTGTATTCTTTCGATTGTAGTTGTTTTCTTCCCAGAGGACTCACATTGATTCTACTCTTCAATTGGAATGTTTTAATACAAGATATTTTACGTGACTTGTGCAAAAAACAACCTAGAACAGATTTAAATTTCAATTAAACCTTAATTCGCAAAATAATTCATGAAATGGAAAGAATGTCGACTGTTTTCAAGAGCTTTTCAATTTTAGTGCATGTATATTCCTTTCAAACTCTTTGCCTTATTTGTTTTGTCTACTTGGCTATTGTAAAGATTTTGGAAACTTAAATTGGATAAGTTGGGGCAAATGGAATCGCCTTTAAGAAAAACAGGAAAACAATGTCAAGAGAATACGTTAAGTTCAGTTGTCGGTATCCTTGTGTTAGCCAGTGATTCTTAATTTTTATTTGTTTGTTTAGGATTTCCAACTCTTGACTACATGCCTATAGCGTGCCAAGCTCCAAATGATGATATTACTTCATACCATTCTAGTTATACAAACTTCTCTATGTATAAACATTGAGAAATTAAGGCAAAATTTCTTAATCTTTTAGTCTGACTTTCAACACCTTCTTTCAGGGGCCTCATTTACTGTTTAACCACAAAAGTTAAAGGTATATATTCGTAACTCAATAATGTGAAACGTAAAAAAATAAGAAATAAACGTGCCGTGAAACGTAAAAATAATCAAATTATACCATATACCGAGTTTTTTGTTACGCAATTATTTTTTTCATTCAACACTTGCATATTTCAACATACATTGTTCATATTTCATTCAACATACTTGCGATACTATGATTTATTCCAAGAAATATTTTTATTCCTGATCGATAGGCGTATGTAAATTTTATTTTGCTTTTAACTCTCCCGGTATAACGTGGATCCAGCCTCTTGAGCAGCTCTGGTAGAAGTGTTTGTTTCAATCTTCGTTTACTGAAGCATCTGCTAGTCTGCGCCGAACGTATATTTTATCCGGTAATTTGTTTTTGTCATTATCATTTTCATTGGCCTTCAGTCATTTGTTACTCGTTGTTCAATGTTTGCCCTCCGCATAGCGAGACCAATTCGAAAAGACGAAACAATTCGCCTTCGTGAACAAGTTGTTCGCTTCAAAAGTCGCTTGTGTGGAAAAGAAAACAAGTAGATAACAGTTTAGGGCAAGTACGCTCCTTGGTGTTCTCGTCTTGACGCAGGAAGTACGGATCAAACACCGATAAAGTAATTGGAAACTGAGCCCTAATTGAATAAGGACAACACACAAAGACACGCAGGTTCGAGCAGGTTGGTCGAATAAACAAATGGAAAAACGTAAAATATCAGCATGTTGGCATGTCATCGCCACGACTAAACAAACGAACAAATGTTGCTCGATCGACGCTCGATAGACAGTAGACAGACAGTTCAAAGGTGGTGATAACAACAATTGCAACATACGCGCAAATTACAAGTTCAGACTTTGGACCCGACGTCTCCGATGACGATGGCCGACGTAATCGGCACGTTCCATCTTATCGCCATGCCCGCCAATTACCGATTGCCGCACACCAGTTGTTGTCATCTTGTCCAACCTGTGCCCTTACGCGCTACCGGAAGGGCCAACCGTAGAAGGAAAAAGTTATAATGCAGGTTCAACCCGAAAGGATTGCAAACATTTGCGTTATCGTTTGCATTCGTGGCATCGTGTATCGGTGACGAATCGTCGTCAATATTGGCTCAATTAGTCATCATCAACATTGATCGCAAGGGCGAGGGCGAGGAAAGTGGACGACCCGTGCCGAAGTGCTATCAATTACCTTCCGGTGTGGCCTTTGACTCATCGATGCACTTTTGAGGTCCCCAAATGGAGGCGTTATGCATCTGGGTGTTCGAACGTTTTCGTCGGTGATTGCCATTCTTTTTTCACCATTCCCTCGGTACGCAAGCGTTTGCCGAAATTATTCATTAAATCAAATTAAAAATGACAGAAATCGAACAACCGCCACACGACGATGACGACAATGCACTTGTGGGAAGGGTCCTCCAGACGGGATCCGATAAATATCATAATTTTCTGTCCAACGCACAAACAAAAGTACACGTGAAGCGATGGGAAAACTACTTCCGGGAATTTGGGGTGAGCGAAAATCTGTCCAAAGAGAGATATGAGTATCACGTAATGGTGCCGTATAAAAAGTGCCAACCACATGTGGAAAATCGATATTGAAATCAGGAACAGAAAGTGGAATATAATATCCATCAGCGATGATGATTCTTTTGACTGAAAATAAAAATCAAACTGACGGTAAAAATGAAAAAAGGAAACCTCCGTCGACTTTTGAGGATTGAAAAACCCCATCACCATCATGCTGACCACCCGAGCCACCCTTTTCCCGTGTGGAACGTCAGCCTCAATTGAATTTTCACGATCGATAAAATTTGATTGAGCAACGTGGAATGCCCGAATGGAATGAAAAGGGATAAAAAAAGGCAGAATAACCAAAATCAATTGCTACGGATATGGACGGAATCACCGAAAATCTACCAAATGCGCTAGTGCGTGGTTTTCCCGCATTTCTGGCCACAAGAGGAACGCAAGTCGAGCCAGCCAAAAAGGAAAAAAGGGTTCTCAGATATCGCTGGAAAATGTTGCCCATGTGCGTGTTGGGGTTTTAATTTGCTTAAGAGTGCTTTCGAGCAAAGGTGCGTTGAGGGGAGTAGGGAAGTCAAAACAGTGAAAACATCAGGTGAGTTGGTTAAACCCTTCAAATATTTGCAAACTCCATTGACGATGATGGCTCTTTTTTTTTTTCTATTTTTCTTATTGCCTAAACGAACAAACAAAAATCGATATAATTTTCCATTCTTTTGCGTAGCTCTCGAAACCCTTAGATTAAAATAAAACTCGTCGGTGGATGTGAAAACAACCGAAAACTCGATCTACTCGACTCCACGGCGGCAGGCTGTAAAACCGGAATGCGAAACGATTCCCTCTTCAATTTACTTTTCTACCAGAGTTATACTTTTTGTTTTTACTTACCTTCCGACAAGCAAGTTGATCCTTGCATACCCCTTTCGTAGTATCGAAGCTCGAGGATTGCTCGCAAAAATGTGAGGGCACGCAGCAAAAAAGAAAGAACTGCAGCAGTTTAATGTTTTCCTAACCAACCTGAAGCTGAGTCAAGTTTTTCTCAATCGTTATAACTTTTCGATTTTCAATCCTCCCGTCGGTGGATATGGAAGATTGAATTCGAATCAATATTTGTGCTCCTAGGCAGGTGGAATGCTTGAATGGCAGGTTCGAAGTGCACAACGTAACATTAGGATGGAAGGATTGTGTGAAGCATGATTTGGTCGATAGCATTTCCATTATAAGACCTACCATTTTGAACCTAGAAAAATAATGCTTCACATATTTGAATTTAAAATCTAGCATTGCATTAAATATCAAATTTCCCTCATTGGATAGGATAACCTGTTAAAATTATGAAAAGGTTTGCAATAAAACTATGTTTCCTTAATTCCCTCATTTCGATCAGAACGTGTATGGATCATCAATTGATAATAGGATTCATTTGAGCTATTTACCATTATTGTTTGCAAAGAAATGGACACCGGCTGTTAAAACAATCACAACGATCGTTTATCGAGCACAAACAGACACAAAAGAAAACTGTACGTACGCACGCACGATATCCTCCTTGCAGGGTAATTGTTTGTGTGTCCTTATCGCCTTTCCCTATTCCAGCGCCATTGGGTTCATTTTACTGGCCAGGGCTTAAGGTTTCCCGAGGGTATGGTTGAGAGGAGAAATAAAATCCGGACAAGATACCCCACAAAGGGAAAACTCCATGAGGGAAACGAGGGAAAAAGAAACGAGCGTACAACCGACTCCACACAAGCGACTCCGTCTGGAAAACCCGTTTGTTTGGTTTTTTTTGTATCAAATGCGTCAAATTGCTATCGATTTTCCTCCCTAGGAACATGCCCGCCCTCATGCACACGTCCTCACTATACAGAAGGAATTTTCAAATGAACCTTCGCAAGAAGAGGAAATGCAAGGAAAAAATAATGTAACCCCGGAAAAACGATATGAACATCTTCCACGCGCTCGAAAGCATTGGATATGGATTTTTCTCTCACAAAGGAGTTTGTTGGGTGGATGTTTTCATGCTTTTTGTATTTCTTTGCCGTTTAATTTTACTTTGAAAATATTAGGAAGAAGTCTTATGAAGTTCTCCTACCACTTTACGCTCCTTGAGGACGTTGTGTCTTCTGTGGTTGATCTATACCGACCTGTTCAACTCGCATACACACATCAACGAACTGCGCCTGCTTGCCTATAATACAGTGGAACCCTCCCTGAAAGAAAAAAAAATGCGCGCCCATAAGATTTTCCTCGCCTTAACTCGAACGAACCTTTGCTACCAGCGGCTTTATGTGTGGTTTATGGAAATTTTAGGATATTTTGTCCCATGGTTGTTTTTCCCCTGCTTTCTTCGAACGAGATCATTTCGATTTTTTTATTCGTGGGTTGCTCCCACCACCCACTACAGTTTTCACAGGGGTCACATTTTCAGTTGCACTGCCGCGAACGACATTATCCGCCGTTTTTTCACCCTCATTTTCCACCACGCGATACGAAGGAAGGTGTGTGTCGCTGCCCCTGTGTGTCATGACACATCCTGTCGAACGTGTGCGCTGGAATATGTATGTGTGTGTTTGTGTACTTTTTTTCCCTAACCGATACACACACTCAAATCGAGCCCCGAACGAAGGGAAAAACTTGTGATAAAAGGAGGAAAAAAATAACCACCAAACACCGAGACGCCGTGGCGGAAGGAAAAGGAAAGCCTGTTGTGTCGTTGCGCGAACCGGAAAGAGTGGAAAAGGAAAGACGGAGAAAATTGCGAAAAGAGTCCCATTTCGAGCGAACCAACCACCGACCATGCGAGCGCGATGAATATTGCAATTCACTGAAGCATATGAAAAATCCTCCACAACCACCATCCAAGGCGGCTCCTGTCCTTGCGACACACTGGCCGTTGCTATGGAGAACTTTTTTATGTATTCGTGTACATTCACATGTGTGCGGCATTCGGTGGTTGGCAGAAGAGAAAGAAAACATAAGGAGAGTTATGTTGCAACATACGCGTTTACCTTGGCTTCGTTCTTTTCCATTTTACAGCACCTTTTTTCCAAGTGATTCTTTTTCTCTCCTCTGTGCAAGTGTATGTATGTTTTGGGGGAAGAAAACGAAAACTACCCTCAACTTTGCACATACGCTTGTAACACATTACTCATCCCCTTTTTTCCCTTCACGCTCCAGCACGCTTTTCCCTCGGAGAACCGGTGTGAAAGAGTCTTTCATTTTTCTGTGCGGTTGTTTTATGCTCATTTTTCTCGTCGCCGGGAAAAACGGTCGGGGAAGGAATGAGCAAAAAAAATGAAGAATTTTCACCGTCTGTATGTGTGTTTGTGGATCTTTTTCTTTTTGCTACGTCTTTCAGTTCCTCTCACATGTGTAAATCTTCCTTTTTTTCATATTGCTTATCCATTTTTCCAGTATTTTTGCCCACCATTAGTGGGGGTGTGTTCATGAATGGAGGAAAAGTTATGTTTTTCAACAAAGCAGATAAATGCTTGTATGAATTGTATAAATTCTGTAAAACGCTCACAAATGTTCACTTTATAAAAATGAAAACAATTTGTTATAGAAATAGTTTAAGTAGAAAAACCGTATAATGCTTCGAGTAGAAACATGTGGTTCCGTACCCGAACAAACGCTAACAAACCGTAATGATACGAGTAATTTCCGGCTAATTAATGATTACAAATTTTCCGCAAGCCCTTGGAAACAATTAGCGGCGGGTGAGCTAGTAGAGGAAAATCGGAAAAACTAATCCTCTTTCACTTTTCCACCGTATTTAATGCGTGAAACCTTGGTTGGTAATGAATACGAAACGCGTTCAGCAAAGCATGTAACGAATCGGTCTAATGTCAAGGATTTTAAAAACTCCCTCTAGTGTGAGATTAGAAGGGCAATTCGTGTGACCGTTTTTATGAACAATGGATTGTACAATTGTACACACCCCATTGTAATCTTGATAACGATGTGGGATAGAGCACTGAATAGTCTATTTTTAAATCATCGAAAAGGATGTCAAAGGAAGACGAATATATTTATATTATTTGACCAGAACTTTGGAGCGGTCGTGGGTGAATTGATTTTTAAACGACCTTATTTTTTTTTATGGATGATCAACGCTGAAGGATCTGATTTTTAACAAATGATATTAGTTTAAAAATAAAGATTGTGGATAGCTTGGTATGATTTTTCCATCAACAAAAAGATAACCAATTACTTTAAAGTTCGTTGCAAATTCAATAAGATTTCTTGCAACATTAAAAGTGCTACTTGGCCGTGATACTTCTCTATCGACAAAATAACCCTTCTACCCTTTCGCTATGACCCTCAATTAAAACCTTTTAGCACGAAGGCAGCGCACAAATGGCGCTATCTCGGACGCCCGATCGTACGGTCGGCAGATAACGTGCATTTATGACCCTACAGCACTTGCCCGCCAAGATCACATCATTAAAACTAGATTATCCCCATCACACTGCACTGAAACCCGAAGTCAAAGCGCGCTGTCGAAGCACATTCTCCCGGGCGCTTCAACGGAACCGCGAGAGTACGATCACATACCGACCCACCCCCCCCGCGACAGGTCCGTCTTGCGGTCAATTGTTTGGGGCAATCGGTTGAGGGAAGGGAGGCCCCTTTTCCCTTACCCTCCCGTGTGGGATATGCTTTCAATTAGCGCGCTCATAAATGAAGACATAAAACGAGAAACAATACGACGGACGGACGGAGACCACGGCCACAGCCGTCGCGGCGATCGAGTATTAATGCTTTTTTAACGATACGACAGTATTTTTCACGATGCGCGCAGTGCGACTGCACTTCGGGGCGCCCGTGACTCAAGGTTTTAAGGTTTGGTAATTTATTTTAATGCACCACCGGCCGCATACCCACAAAGGTGCTGCTTTATGCTAATGTATTCCAGCGCTTTACGACGTTGTTCTTGCTGCTCAGCGCGGCGCCAGTGTCGATGCATTCTATGCACACCTCTCTATTAAAGTTAGTGCTACCAGCGCGTCGCTGACGGCATGTACTATCAAAACCTTGATCGCTTCACCAGTGGATCATCTCAGATGGTATACAAAGGGCAACACCTTGAGAAAAACAAGCGAATTTCTTACATTCAAATTTTTATAAAAGGAACTTTTATGAAAATATATTTTTATCTTAGCTGTTGGCCGGGTGGCAACCAACTGGTAAGCCCAACTTAAAAGCCCGCCAACTGGGTTATCGATGCCGACACCAACGTGGTGGTCCTTCGCGAGAAACGGTCGAAAATTATTTGAAATTCAAAATACCGAACCGGTATAACATCGGCTAGCGACGGATAGATGGTTACCGCTAGCAGTGGGACGTGAAAAGGGGAAAATTTCTCCTGCGCTATTCGGAGGAGAAATTTCCCCTGCAAGATTGATACACGCACACACAAACCTTAAGAACATTGTGCAGATGTGTTGGTGCTGCTTTCAAACACGCGATGTTACCAACGATCGATGATTTTCTCCAATTTATTTCATCGCGAAGCATTAAATCACCGCTTCGTGTTGCGATGAAAAAGAAGAAACAACAAAGCTTAAAGTTGAAATTTCCATAGCGTAAGTCGAAAATATTGGTGGAAAACAATTTTTTCTAAAAAGGTGTTTGTAAAAATATAGTCTCGTCCGATAAACCTCAGAAACGATTCTTCAAAGCATACGTATCTTTACGTATTTTAAGAAATATGTTTCTATCCTGTTTCTATATGTTCTATCCTGCATTGTTATTTTTATCGAATGCTTCAACATCGTTCATTTCTTTATGTTCTTTCACTTTGCTTGACTACAAGTGCTAGTTAAACTGCAACATGCTCCTTTCTCGTCATACTTTTTCCTCTAGTTTCTCCCTCCTTGCCACAGCTCGACTGTCTGTAGTAGCGTCCGCAAGTCAATTAATTTCCAATCCGCCCTACTTAAATTTGATTAATCCGTCTAATTATGAGATCAATCAGCCAATTGGCACCAGCAGCATTGCAGCCGTTGTTCGTCGGTTGCTGTACACACCTCGGCGGGGTCCATTCCGCCTCAACCGTCGGAAAATGTGCACTTGCTTTCCCGTTGCAACCACCAGCATGCACTCAGACGGGCATACAATTCAATTAGCTCGCTCACTACCATTTGACCGTTCATAAGGGTTCGTGCTACCACAGCACGACTTCAGTGAGGGATCTTGAGATCACTTTTATTGTCTTTTTCTCCGTTCAACACACATGATTCATATGATCAGGTGGGGTGAAACAGGGTCGCAGCGATCGTTTAGAGCGTTATGTAAGAAAATTTGTGGTAAAGAGACCACTTTAACAAAACTTTCAGCGGAAGCAACCGTTTCAACGACTGGCGAAAAAGAAAGGTGCTGTCGCGAAACCCTTTTTCCTCCATCTGCCCACGTTCGAGGTGCATTTATCCGCCCTCCGGTCACACAATATCCCTTATATGGTAATGGAAGAAGACATACAAAAACATCAACCCAACGCCGGCGACGCGAAGAACGAGCTTTAAAAAACAAACGCATCTGCAGCTGAACGATTTATTTATTGCATCCTATTGTGGTGCATTCACAGCCGGCTCCCTTTTTTCCCCCGGTTTGGTTTTTTGTTCACCAATCGCCAAAGGAAGCAAATAAATTTCTGCAACGGGGAAAAACGTGACGCATAGCATGGTTCTGGCCGAGGACCGGCACGTTTGACCCACTCCACTGCGGTCGTTGATGGCCGACTGGATGCAACTGGACACTACTTGGGGTTGGTCAGGGATGACGATGATCGAAAGTAGCGAAAGGGAGAAATCAAAAAAGTACCGCGAGAAAAAGAGAGAGCGGGGCTACCGTTGGCCACAGTAGTAGTCCAGCTCGATGTAGTACGGCAAAATCCACGGTCCGGTCAGGCTGAACGTGATGCGCTGCTGGCCGATGGCACCGCCGGCGACGAACACGTTGAACCCCTGATAGGCCACGTTCGACGCGTCCAGGCTGACAGCTGTTATCGGCCGCTGCTGCATCGCCAGGGCGTCGGGCCATCACGCACGCACGAACGCACGAAAACGTTACATTTTATTATTATGACTATCATTAGCGGGAGCGCCACCGGTCGTACGGTCGGTCGCGCTTACCTGGGTGCTGCTGTAATCCACCTGCACCGGCGTCTTGGTACCGATGCCGACCACCTTCTTCGCGCACAGCGTGTCCGTCGGAGCGATCTTACCGTAGAAATAGCTAAAATCGCCGTTGCTACCCTGTGCCACCTGCAGCAACAGCAGAAGGCAGGAGGTTAGCAGGGTCACCGTCGTGCACGAACCAGAAAGAAGGCTCATCGTCGTCGTCGTCGTCGTCGTCGTCCTGTGGTGAATATGTCTTCCGGACATCTGAGCGACGAACCCAGCGGGAAGATAACCGCGATCGAGGGTGATCGTGCGACGATTTCGTGGATTGGTTTTATAGCGAACCCCGGAGTCGCACATCCCCCAACTAACCAACCGTGCGAAGCCGAAAGTTTGGGGATTATTCGCAAAAGCACGTCTTCCATGCAGCGTCCGGTTTGATTGATGGCAGCCCATGGATGGTGTGTACCGAATAAGGAGTGGATCAGTAAAAACCCCAAAATACAAACAGAAATAATTGATTATTTAAAAATTACCATTAAATTGAATGCTCGTGGGATGTTCCGAGGTTCGACCTGTGGTAATTATAATGTGATACTTTTATATTTGTATAATGCGCATCGATCATCATGATTGATCGTGCGTGAACGTAGAAGAAGATTATCGATGGGTAAAGCCCATTACTTAATACGTAATTTAAGTGTGGAATGTTCAGGTTGCAAAACACGAAATGAACTCATTAATGATGTAACAAATAATTCCTCAATTTCTTAACAAATTTAACATGCATACGGCAGAAAATGTCCTCATTAAGATGAGGCCAGGTACAGATTTATCATAATTTTCAAAGAAATTAATTTCACTCTTCGAGTCAAAAGCGTTCAATGATATCATACAGCAAAAGTTAAATCAAGTGGAATGCTAAATTAAGTTTATTGTAGTAATTTTCAAAAAATAAATTCAATTAAACTACAAAGAAACAAGATAATTATATAAATATTGTGCCACTATGGATGGAAATCAAATTGCAAGTAAATTCATGTGCTGCAATATTTTAAGGAAAGGATTAGCAAACACTTCAAAAATAAATCGTGTTTATCCTATGAAAGTAACATAATCTTCTATTTTATCATAAATTTTATGAAACAATTCATACAATCTTCAGATAATATATAAAATTAATTAAATTTTAGATCCATATACGTACATTGAGGTCTATATAGTTTTGCGATAGACATGACATTTGTGGAGAGACATTTGTGACAATTTCCGTCAATAGATTTAATGTTTTATACTAATCAATTATTATTCTTCTGATTATCTAAATTTTCAAAACCGTCTTAATACTTATCGAACGGAGTGCAAATTTCATAACATTTCCTTTTCATTTTGTTCTATCGTTTTAGTTTCTTGACTCAAGCGCCAGTACAACAATACTTAATAATTAACTTAAAATGTTGAAAGATTTGGGAGAAGATCCGGGAAAGGAATTGAGCCAAGCAATACCACACGAGATAAAAATTAAAACAATTTAATATCTGAGGATTTGTTGATTAATTGGTTCGTATAGCAATATAATTCGTTTTAGAATAAATAGACAGTTTCAGTTCAACATTGCAGCAGTATTTGATGAACTATACAAGGACACTTTCAATCTCTTTGCACTAATAGTTAAACGTATTCGTTTACACTGTTGTGAAAAAAATTTAATTATTTCGGTTCCCAAAACAATCCGTTGTGTCACACTGTGATAATTCGAGTTCAATCTTTATTCCCGGCCCATCAACAACGGAGCGCCATGCTGTTTTAAATTATTTGGTGAGAAAATTTCAAATGCATTATCAAATCGTTTCCATACCTCTATGAAAAACCGGTTTTCCACCAAAAAAAAAAACCAAAACCCTAAAGACACAATTGTTTCCCAACCATTGGTGCACGTGAAAGGTGATGGACAAAAAACAAATTTTCGGCCCATTAGATTACGGCAAGAATACCGACCGGAAGTTACTGCCGCGATATTCATCGTCATCCTTATTATCCTCCCGATTGACACACGGTCGAAGCGAATCGCGGCTACAGGGAACCCTCTGGCCCCGAAGTACTGACGTAGAAGCACAGCTTCAGCATCCGTGGAGGCCCAAAATACCATAAGGTCCCGAATGGACCGGTTTTTATTCGTTCACTTTTCATTTGCTCTCACGCACAATCAAAATAATGGGCCACAAAAGACGCCACCGTTAAAACAACATGTCGCGAGCGAAACCTTCTTTCGAGATCGCGCGAAGAACAGATTCAAAGAACTTTCACCAACCAATCCTTATAAAAGGGAGAACACAGTATCGTCAGGCAAGGACGATCCCATGGGTAAGTCGTTTTCTTTGCTGCTTTATGCAAATGCCTGTGCCTCTTAGACCAGACAGCATTCTGGCAAGGGTTACTCTCGGAGGCTAAGGTCGATCTTATAAACGGGGTCAAATCTAAGCGATTGCCGACTTTTTGTGGCTCCGGTTTCTTTATATCACTTTCATTCCGGGGTTAACCCTTTTGTGTGAGGCGCCTTTATTTTACCTTGACACCTAATGTAAGAGTTTAGCATTACATCTCTGGCCACACAAGAAGCATGGTTCGTAAAATGGTTTCATCCGGTTAACAATCTGAACCTTCTGGTTTTGTTGCTAGCAGCAAAAATACTCTTGTAGAATACAAAAGTGAACTTATTAAGTTGTCCGTTGGTATTAATTAAATTACAAATTATTATTCGGCATACATACCATCGTTCTTACTTGGGTCTTTCATCAACTAACCAATCAATTATACCAATCCAATCTTAATTATAGCTAGATATCATGTCATCACTAGATGAAAGATGTGGATTTCAAAATTATGTTGTATGTTGTAAAATTATATCAAAAGTTGTTGTCAAAAAACGTATAGTGCAATATTTATTGTAATGAATAGATCCAAAAATATTTCCAACATATTTATATGTAAAATATTCTGCAACATTGAGTTACCACAACAACTAATGCTATGGTGTGGATAGTTAATTAAGGAGCGAAGCTATGTACTTCTATTATGTAGTAGTAGTAGTAGAGACTGTATATTTGCGTGTAATTTGTTTTGTTAGATAATACATGTATAATGGTTTTTTAACGGGTTCGATCTCATCTTTCCTCATCAATTGTAATAAACGTTTGAGGTAGTCAATTTGAATTGATGTTACCATTGCATTGGTGGCATTTAGAGAGG
This sequence comes from Anopheles sinensis, assembly GCA_000441895.2. Classification (NCBI taxonomy): domain Eukaryota; kingdom Metazoa; phylum Arthropoda; class Insecta; order Diptera; family Culicidae; genus Anopheles; species Anopheles sinensis. Next base: position 1,292,735 of record KE525297.1, on the reverse strand, counting down.
TTCAAGTGAGAAAAATGTTACGTTTTAAAGACCCACATGACGAGCAAAAATGTTTGTATTAACTTTAACCTATATCCTAAACTTATACTAGCATTTGATCTGATCTAGATCATGATCTGGCTTAATTGTATGCTTTTCCTTGAGACCAATTTCAAATCGGTAATGTCCATTATGCAGAATCTTTAATGTAGTGCACCAAATTGATAGAATGGGGATTTGTATAATGCACCTAATTTAAAATATCCGCACCTTTTTCGTTTGATATGTTACATGTGTTGCCCAAAAAGGAGGTGTGTGCAGAGTTGCTGTCTTGATATAAAAGAATTCATGTTTTACTGTAGATTTGAGATGAACTAAATTGTTGTTTTTTTTCTTATTCCTTCGTTTTGTAAAAGTTATTTCAATAGATATCTAATAGATGATTGACGGTATGATTGACATTGTATTTCCATTCAAAATCTTGGCTACGAATGTTAGGATTTGAAATCCTAACATTATACGGGGTTAGCGTATACGGGGTTGGCACTCTTGGCCCAAACAGTGATGACAATCTTGCCGCAAAAGTTTACTCTTTTTTAAACTCAGATATTTCCGTGAAAAATGATCAATATTCTTGGCTGACCTCACGAACCACTTCCTCTATTACTTAGCAATGCGTTAAGACATATGCCTACTCGATTTTTAGTTTTTAAGAAATTTGGCAGCTTATTTACTTTGGTGGAAATATTATAAGATTACACGCTATTTTGAAATGCAGCATAAAATGTATCACAAAAATGCGAAAAACGTACTATTTCGCATCAATTGTACAGTATATCTAGTAAGAGGGACCTATCTGTATACTCATTTTGCCATTTAATTTAATTTTAACTGAAAAAAGCCAGTTGGCTCACCTGCCCCTATGGCACACTTGCTCCAAATTCCGCTACATAAAAACTATCTGGGTCTAAGGGGGTCCGCGACAGCCGAGCGGTAGCGCCGGTTAGAAACTCGGCCCATGACCTCGACAGCGTGGGTTCGAATCCTATCCGAGACCGGACCCTCCCCTGTACGAGAGGAGTGACTATCCACGTACATTAGGGTAAAAGTCTTGTAAGCCCTTCTGGGGCAGGCATGACCAAAAAGGTCGTTACGTCAAGAAGAAAAACCTATCTGATAAAACAAAATGCTCAGATAAATCCAATCTATCCATCCAAATCCAATACCCAGCAAACAAGAAAATCAAATTCTCAGTCATTTTGTTTCATTTATCAAGTTAAAAATAGGATGTGAATCTTCTTCTTTTTTCTTCTTATGTATAACATTCTTGTGTCACGGTGTTATTGTTACAACTCCTCTTAAACGGCTACCCATTTTTATTCAAACATTGCACACAACTTCATAGGCATGAGAATAGGTTTTTAACTTTATTTCAAACCTGGAGACTAAATAATTTATGAATAAATAAAGTTGTTGTGGCAGAGTGTGGTGTATAAGGCGATGAGTTTAATTTGACCTAATCGTTTGTTTTCAATAACATGAAAAATAATCTTTGTCATTTGTCAATAATAGGGTGAGTGCTCTTATAGTGGGGCTGTACCAAAACTAGAGATAGTGGAATAAAATCCTAGCTCTACGAAGAATTAAATACAATAGCGTTATTTTGACTAGTACGATACGTTCCTTGCCCTTTTACGGAGTGTTCGAAAGATAAACCTTTCCACTCCGTAATATATTAAAGGTCCAAAATTCATATTTTCCAAACAGGTTGTAGTAATATGCTGAATACCTTAAGAATTTATCAGGAGTGCCATGATTTGCCATAAATCTTCGCAAAAAGCATTGGTTTATATGACAGAATGCGTTGGTCTAGACAATGCATTGGTCTCAGTTATTTGGCTTTTCTGTGTGAAATATGCTTCAAAAATAAATTACAGTAAAAATATATTCATTATTTTCCATGTTTTCTAAGTACTACCACCACTATAGGAACCACACCACCATTACAGGAAAATATGCTCCGGTTAGGAAGAAATATATGCTTTTTTCATGTATTTTACATGACAAACTATAAAACTTAATGTTTTTCTGAAGAATAATAGTGTTTAGACCATAATTGTTGTAGATTTGTAAAATATCCTGTAAAATCTTGAAAATTTCATCATATTGTTAAAAACACGACCAAGTGCGCCTCTATTGGAACAGTTACCCTCACATATTTTTGTTTAGTTTTGGTAGCATCGTACCGAATCGCACATTATTATTACTTTGAACAGTGAGGAAAGTTAATTCATCAATTTTTCATATCGCTTATTATTGCTTATTTCGCTTATTATTTTTGAATGAAATAAAAAAACTTACAATCAGTTCTTAAGCTGTCATTTGATATTTTTGTTGTTTTCACTTCACTTTTGTAAGTTCAAATGCTACATATTTTAAATTCTCTAAACATTCATTAAATATCGTCAGTAGAGAAGTGTTCTTGCAAAGATCCTGGATGCATAAAAATTCCAACTGATTCCTGTACCTTCTATGTGATTCTATAAATCACAAAATCGAACAGAAAAAAAGTTAACTGAGCCAGCTAGTTCTATAATGTATTTTCATGGCACATCAATCTGAAAAATAGACGAATACCTATTTTGTGAGTGTGAATTTAGCAGAGCTATCGATTCAAAACAACATGAAACGTAAATGAGAACGAATTTATTAAATATTCATTGCGGTTGTGGAAAAATATCTTACGAACTTATGATTAAAACTTAATTTGGTATTGGCTTTATAGAGATGTGGTTTTAGTTCAGTAGATTAATACCTTGTCCTAGTTTAAGTCTGATTCATTATATTAAATGTATATTGCCATCAACTATCATTTGAAGGCAATACAATGCCATCAGAAAAATCAATTCTTTGAATTGCTGATGCTAAACTTGCTTTCTAAACGAAAAATCATTCAATAGAATATAATTTATGTTACGGCAAACAACTGTTCATGAAATATTCAACGTTCCGAAACAAAATAAAATAAACACAAGGGCAGCCAGGCCTCATCATGAGATGAACTGCAAACAGTTCCCTTGTTAAATTTTTTTTTTCGAAAAATTTGCATTTCGATTGTCCATCCATCTTGTTCCATCCACCACCAGCGGCTTAACATCTTCCCTAATGGAAAATCTTTTCTCGTTGGCGTCGGCGTGTTTCGAATACTCCATCCAATGAGCTGCCCGCCGAATAAAGACTGTGAAAAGCGGCAAAAAAAAGAAAAAGGAGAAGCAAACGGGCCACGGAAAACCTGCGAAGAAGCAAAATATCGATCGATTGACACCACTCCCTTCTTCATCCGCTCCAGGGTCGGGGCCTTGGTGGAAAACTCGCCGGAACGCGTCCACGTATCGGACGTAGTTTTTCCAGCCATACTTTTTTTCGGTTTCCTTTTCTTTTTCCTCCTGAAATCGCGGCCATCATCGAGGAAAACTCCTCCTACACCCCACTGCGCACGTTAGTCAATGCTGTGCTCGGAGGGGGAGGTATATGAGAGAAAAAAAAGCTGAAGGGGCCCGGACAGTTCATTGTGTGCAGGGAAAATCGTGGGGGGTGAGAGGGTGTGAAAAAATGGTTTCGACCGTTGAGAAGGAAAATTGTAAAGTGAAACGAAAGAAATGTGGGAGAGAAAAAAATTAGCAGAACACAACACCAACACTACGAAACATCTACAGTAGGTGACACATTTAACGAATGCTAAAGTTTTAAGGAAAAAGCATTGTTTTAAACAAGTTAAAAAAAGGAGAATTGAGACTTATTAAAAAGATATAAATTTAAATAACGAAAAAGATTAATAGTATGTCCAATCTGTGAAAGAAGTTTGCAGAGTAGAGTTTAAAATCAACAAAGGTTAGTACTATTCCAAATTGTAAAAACAAACGTGTTTATATAGATGTCTTTTATAAATAAATGCAATAAATTTAAATTAATTATTTCCTGTGGCTTAAATTGCCAGGCACTGTGCGATAAGAAAATAAAATAGAAAATGGAAAAAACACCCTCGCGCCAAGTGTGGTCCTCGTTAGCTTCAAGAAGATGGCCGCCTGGGACACTGGAATGGTGCGTCCATTTATTGCACCTTCTGCCTTTGATGGGTATGGTGCGTACTCGTTTTGCGTACTGCGTTCGTAAAAGCCACGATTATGTCGTTTGATGTGAACGAGGACGACGAGCCTCGAATGGCTGCACCTAACGACTCCTCGGAAGAACATATCCGATCATTTTGGACGATGCTTATGATGATGATGATGACAACGACAAGGAGGTTGGCATTGATGATAGTAAAAATTATAGCAGCAATAAACGTAACAGCCTTGCCAAAGGGAGACGACTACAAGAGGGTGGCCGAATCGGAAAACAGTGGACCTTAAAAGGACACTAGCATTCTTGCGAAATAAGAAAGACAAAATATTCCAACTACGTGACACTAGAAAATGAAGTAGAAAATCGAGCTTACATTTCTCTGAGAGCATTCCAAACATGTCCAAGCATTTTTCCTCGAGACGATATGATTGGTCAAACAACCGCCGTACGGTAAGAAAACGGGAGAAGCATGCCGGAAACATCCAGATTTAACTTTTTCACTAAAAAAAATCCCCATTTCCTCCCCCAAATCGAGTAGCGTACCGACGGTTTCCGGGAAATGCGCTACAAAATGTAAATTTTCTCTTCTTTCCCATCCAGTACGATGTAAATGAAATTCGTCTCATCCGCACGGACACCACGATCTCCGTCGCATCTTCCGGCCGGCGGGACCGCCGATGTCGTGGATGGACTTTTCCACTAATTGGAAAATGATAGGCAGCCGCGGCCCTCGGCCTGGGAGTGAATATTTCGCCATTAATATTCTTTCAATTTGGTCCGACATTCCCGGGGAGCCAACGAGGAGACGCTGCTTTTCATTATCGGTCCCGCGAGGCGGTCCCGGACGTGCCGTGGCTTGGCCGGTATAATTTGAATGTCTCAGTTGTCTCTGGATCTTTTCCTTTTTTTTAGATCTTTTCCCGTTGGAAGGTTGATTTAAATAAGGAAATTTCAACGCTAGCGACGGTTTGAGGTTCCCGGTGAAGCAATCGATGGTACTTGTCTGTCTTCATCGGGGCAAGGGCTTCGAAATAGAATTGTTATTTTTTCATTTGGTCCACACCAGAGTGCACCACTTTTCATTAGCATTAATTTTTTTAAGCTCATTTCCCGGCATCTTCTCCCTTGTGGGTAGTTTGAGTTGTTGTGCCGTCGAAAAAGTAGCAACGAAGTGGCCAAACGGAATGGCTCGCGATGAAAAAAGGAAAACTGGTACCATTTGACACCCCAAAATAATCCTTGACTTGTTCGTATGCTCTCGTGATCAGTAATGTTTATAGGTATCTGTTTTTTTTTCCTTCTCTTGACGGTTCGTCCTTTTATTTAGAATGGCTGCAGGAGGGTAGGAATACTGGTATACGAAAGGTTTCCCTCCCAAAGGCCTCCACAACATCCGTTTCGTATGCGAGTTGTGTAAAAAGAAGGAGATAGAGTTGCTCTATTTGTTGTGTTTAAGTTGTTTTTTTTTATTTTTATTAAAATTTCCATTTTTCATATGAAAAAAAGTCCACTAAACTGATACTGCCAGTACTCGTTGTGTTTATATTACGTCCTTTTCCATTCTTCAGCAGCAAATCACTGATTAACTAGTTTTGGGAGCAAATCTGTCAGGATTAAAATAAAACAAAATGATCAACACGGTATGATTTCATTAACAATTGCTACGGTTCATTGTAGAGGGGAATGAGATGTGGTTAATCAAATGAATTGGTGTTGCGATCTTAGAAAACCTTGAAGCAAGAACTATAAGGCAGAGAAAATAAATATAACACTATTTTCATCATGCTTCACTAATTTTTTACAAGACATAGCCTTAGTAGCAAATGAAAAACGATCAAAACAGGATAGTTATCTACAGTACAATGTTTAGTATAACAAAGCAATTGCACCACAACATATGAATGTTTTAGATCATTGTGTTGACTGTGTATGATTTATGGTGAAAACCGCCGTATTAAACGCACTTCAGAGTGTCGCTTTCTTTTCATATGCAAATTCAAGCCGCAAATCTCCTCTTGCGGAATGCGAATAACACCCTAAAGGTCAACCCTCGAGAGTAGATCGGGATCTCCGTTTCCGATCAATCAATTCTCATTAGCACGCGGCTGTAAAATGATCACCCTTCAAAACATAACCGATCCGTGCCGGCAGAAACTGCATGCACCGATAAAAAAGAATGAAAAAGCATCCTGCCAACATAAAACCCAGGGTGTTGTCAGGATTGAGAGCAATAAAACTAATAGGTATCCTTTTTTCCTTTCCACCTTTTCATACCCCCTGCTCAAGCGGTTCCACGTGCCGTTCCAATAAACCGATTGAACGGTGTCGATCGTGTGCCATAACCTTAATTTCTTTTTTCTTTTTATTTCTTCGATTAGGTTCGATTTTGATTGACCAAATCCACTCAACGCGTTAAGCTTTCCCGTATTACAAAGCAATGCAAAGGAAGCGAGAGTCTCAGGTGACGAATAAATTAGCCAACAGGACTCGGAACTCCTAAGTGATAGACCGTAACGCGATGGTTGATCAAAATTTTGAACAGGTCGTAATGCATCGAAAACGCTCGATGAAAATCGATGCGCTCAACTAATCGGCCCACGTTGGAGCTGGTATCGATGGTGGTCTCCGGGCTGAGTGACGGTTCCGAGGGCACCTCGAGATGACGGTTTCTTTCCTTATGGTTTCTTAACTGTTGGATCATTTAGCTGCGGAATATTTTTTGAGACATAAAACCCGGGAAAGCATTAACAATCGACAACAGTTCGCAAAACGAAAAGCATAAAAATGGATAAATAACACAGCAGACATCGACCGAAAAAGAAACTACGTCCTGGGCAATCTTATGCACCAGCAGAACCTGACCTGTATACTGTAGTGCTCGTCCACTGCAAGCGATCCGGAATCTTTCGAGGATGATAGGTTTGCTGATAGCTTTGGACAGCGGCTTCGGTAACATGACACCAGCCGTCCAGAGTGAGTCTGTGGTGAAGATGAACCGGGTTTAAAAAATGCCATCTGGTGCATAGAAGGTTTGGGTAGAATTTTTGCAGGTTTGTCTTATTCTTTCGCTAAGAAAAACTTCTTCGGACATATCTCAAACAATTGTAATAAGAATTTAGAAAACAGTTGGTTTATAAGTTGATTAGACTTGTTTTTATACAATAAAATTTAATATGAAACACTTTCCCTAATGCATCATCATATGAGATAAATCATTTAATTACACCTGTTAAACGTACAGTTTGAACAATGTAGTCATGTAATTTAAATTTAACTGAATTAGTTAAAATGTTCCAACATCTTGCAGAAAAAAGATGCCACCAAGGCGGGAAAATTTAATTATATTCATACGCCGTATCAGCACCAAACTTCAAACAGTTTTCGAGCATTCCTCATTTTTATGACATCGCCGCCCATCGAAGCCACCGCACGCCGGCACATGTTAAAAATATGTTAACTGATTTTTTTTAACTGTCTCATATCCCGAACAAAACTGTTATTATATTTTCAACGCTTTTTCTGCACAGACATCGGTCGTTTTATGCACCACCCTTTCGTACTTCCGTTAGCACGAATTTTTCTATATGCCACTAAAACGCTCCCGATAATGATGTGAATGGTTGTTAGGATAAAAAAAGTCTTCTCCGTTTTATTTTCATCCCGTGCCCAACCAAACGCCACTTTCCGGCTTTAACACGGGGGAAGTCAACTAGTTGGAAGTGGAACATCGGCAAAAAAAATGGTTAATTGTAATAAATTTTAATGAAAAGGATACCGATTTTTTTATCCTCCTTGTCCAGTTTGTGTCCCGTTGCTCTTTATTTGTAGCACTGACACGGGGCGAAAGATAGCAATGTTATAGTTTTTTTTATTCAGAATTGTGTTGTTTCCTATCGCATCACGTAATTCTTCCCCAATGGTTTGAGAGCATGGTATTTCCAAAAAACATTCACCAAAGCTCAACTTTGAATTTTATCAATTTTAAAACATCAGCAAATGATGAACGGCTTTGAGCGAGGGCTGCTTGCCGATTGTACGCCGTAACCCATGAGAGGAACACGTTTTCCGTGAACCCATGTCAGTGTAACAAGGAATTTTTTATAAAACTTTTTTCTTAATTTTTATTGTCCGTTGCAGAAAATTTACATTCTAAAGCAGCTTTAGCGCAAAGGGAGGATGCTATTTTTTACAATTTCTAACTACGTTCACAATAGGATCACGTGACTCTATACAGTTGTTCAGATTTAACTGAAAGAAATCGATTGTATCTTGGTAGTTTTTCCACATTTTTTCAATGATGATTAGAAATGTCCAAAACAATCATATTTTTGTGACGTCTCTATCGAGCATTAAAACCAAGGGTTGTGTTGTGTGGAATAAATATGCCAAAAAATGAACAGCTTGGTAACTTCCCACTACATTGTACCAATTGGTGTGTTATTTTCAGAAAACTTATTTTCCAACTAATAAATTCGAACAAATAAGTTGGGTTCAGAAACCTAGTACTTCTTGAAAGGCTTTGAGAAACTCGTCTTGAATATTTAAGAATTGATTGATTATGTATTAACAATTAATTTTGACTGAATGTTTTTCCAAATGGTGTGAATATTGTTGGTCATTGGCATTGCTAAGTCAGAAGTTCATGTTCATGTAGACAAATAATATCCGAAGGACCTAATAAGCAAACATTAACAAAAAGTTAAACATATAAAAAAGAACACAAAATCACATTTCACTTTATTGTAGACCCTGGAAAGCTTTCTAAAGCCACACACAAACTAAACTTGCACACATTGGACGCATGTGGAAAATAAATCCTTGTCAATATTGAAACAACCTCCCATCGGGTTAGCATCTGCATCATATCCGGTCAATGGGACGTGAAATATGAACCATATGTATTTCATTTTGAAAATCTTGCAAGTTCACCAACGTACCATTACAATTCACCTTTCACCGAAAAATGAGCCCCAAATAGAGCACAAACGCAAACGATTTAACTCATGCATTGCGACAATCACTTGAAAAACTCGTTCCCGTAACGCACCGGCCACTTGACCAGGTTGGTTTATAATTTGTGAAGGAGAAGTAATCAACCGACACCCAGAACCTTACCCTTTTTTTCTTTCATGTCACCCAAGAAAGCAGCTCAAACTTGGGGTCGGGGAATGTCCGTCACCTCAGCAGCATATCCGTCCCAAGGCAAAGTGGATCGTGTTTCACACGTCGGTGCGTACTGGTTGGGTGAAAGTAGCGAAAGTCTAATTAAAATGGGATTTCCAGCCAGCCCTGCCATGCTGCGGACGGAAAGTGGGCGAATGAAAGGCGATCGATTGCAACCCTTTCTGCCAACCGGGTCAACATTCCATTTGGTCGGCAGGGGCGAGAGGAAAGAATTCTCCTAGCCAGAAAGATAATACCACCACGAGGCGTAAGAAGGATGCACCGGGGCTTCCTTCCTTCGATTTGTCAAAGGAAATCAGCGGTGAAAGTTCGGACGTGACAGATGAGAAATGAGTTTTTCCAGCTTCGAGTGGAACGCACCCTCGCAAGCTTTTTGTTTCCCGAGATTTGGCAAGAAAAACTCGCCGTCTTCAAGGAAAAACGGAACCCTTTTTTTAGTTAGCGCTTCCGGAACCCTTCATTCATTTATCATTTCCCCTAGTGAAAGGATTCTTAATTCATCTCAAAAGACTCCTAGGTGATGGAAGTCTTGTAATGAGAAATTAAAAAAAACGAGTTGAAATGTGTTTGAAAATAATTTAACCCTTCTTTCGCTTATCTTTCACTGTAGGTGGCCAACTGCCAACATTACCCTTTTCGGAGTTGAATGACCATGCAAATCCCGACGGATGTAAATATCGATTTTTAACTCAACCTTTTTTAATTACACTCCACTTTTCAACCCTTCCGGCTATTTCAAGATTATGTTTGAAACACTCGTGGAAGAGGACTCTTTAAAAGATTGACGATGGTTCTTGAGACAATTTTCCTGTAGTGCCGAGAAAACGAAAAATAAAAAGAACTCTCAAATTGAAATGTGTTTTAAAGTTTTTACTTGTTAAGTTGTAAAAGGAGTTTAAATAGGGTTTTGCTATTTCTACAACTCTATATCAAGCGAGTAGTATGACGGTTTGTATTTTTTTTTTTTATACAATAAACCAACGATAACTGTTTCAATGAAAGAACAAATCACCCTCTACTGAGTGTCTCAAAATGCCCAAACTAGATTATAAATATGTTTAAGGTTTTGGGGAGTTGCTGTTCAGCAGACTCTTTTCATTGTTTTTTTTATTTTAATTGTTCTTTTTAAAATTTAGCAAATTTTTTTTCTTCTTGAAACGTAAAAAACCTAATCTTCAAGAAAAAATTTCTGCGAATAATATTATTTTTACACCTTTTTAAAGCCATCGTAAAATTGAGCGGTCGAATTAATAAATCAATCAATAAATAATTACGTACAAAACTCAATGGTAGTAAAATGTAATGAAAATAATGTTTGAAAATCACGAACAATGTTCTGTGGAAGATTCAATCAGATTATTACGATTTTTGGAGATCTATACTTTTTTGTTGAATTCCATCATACACATTAATCGCATCTAACACACCAAACAAGCTAAAAGTAAGTGGAGAAAAATTGTTTACTGTATCAAAGAAAGTTACATATCGTACCAAGCACAAACCAACCGGGCCAATAACTCTTACAGTCTATCAAATAATCTTTTGAAGATGAAGCCACGCTAAGTACTTGAGGTGTTTATTCAAGCAAAACTTCGAAGGCAATTTTGATCTTGACGAGCAAAGAGTAGAGAACGAAGCAAGAGAAATAGACGGGAGTACTGGA
>KE525297.1:1191784-1276784 GCA_000441895.2 Anopheles sinensis | reverse complement strand
AAATCTTGGACAAAAGCGGGATAGACAGTGAAGTGCAAGAATTGCACACACATGCTAATTGCGCTAACGCTGCTTAAGACCCCGCCCGGAAAAATGTTTCCTTCGGTTTTCCTTCGCGTGGTGCGCCTTTCAACACCCTTGCCGTCTTGCGAGTGTGCACTTGCACTTATGCCACCATGCGAGGGTTCGACGCCGCGTGGGTGCATATTTTGAATGCCAGTTGGTTCATTGATGCAAACGAAAATGCAAAAAACATAATACATTAAACCTTCACCATCACCAGCCGCTTCACCATCGCCAGCTTGATGTCGCACGGGAAATGCATTGTTTGGTGGCGGATTTTCCGGCACATTCGCTCGAGGGAAGCCAAACGGGCAAATTTGCCAACCATTTCACGCCCACGAAAAACTCTCCTTCAGCCACCACAATGCGGCTGACGTGAGACAAACATATGTACAAGTGCAATTACATCGACTCTCCAGACGCCAGAATGCCAGCACTTGCGGTGCATTAGTAGCTTGGTTCGCGGATTGCAATCACTCCTTCATTTGAAAACCATCTCGCTCTAACTTGCCGGTGTATGGACCCTTGAGTGGGATGTAAAGAGGTGTAATTTGCACCATAATTAATATCGGGTGTGGAACTCAGCGGGAAAATCCAATGTTTCAGTGGAAAACAAGTATAGAAAGGGGTATGGCTATAGAAAAGTGTTCGTTCGAGCAGTAGCTTGCACATTGAAGCAGTTTGCGTCGCTTGTAGTGAATAATGCAACGCTACCTAAAACCTTGATGTACTTTATATTTTAAAAAGTTTTTAAGGTATTGTCCTTCAAGGTTGAAAAGGATGGTTTTGGTTCATGATGCTGCTGGAAGATGAATGCAACCTACGGTGGATTATTTTCCCTTTTTGTTAACGATGTGTCATTTCTGTTTGTGATTTTTATTTTAAGTTTCACGGATACAAGATCATTCTGCAAAGGGTTATTGCCTCTTGTTTAAAAAATAAATTTTAAAAACACATCGTTTTAGTTTATATTTCTTGTATGAACATATATTTCGACAATTATGAAGAAAAAAGATTCGGTAGTTTTGCGGAAAAAATTAACAATTACCAAAACAAGCGAAGTCAAATTATTAAAAATTATTATATTTTATTACCGAATGTTTCATGGCAAGGTTTCGCTACTAAACCACCCTGGTTGGATCACAAAAATACAGCACTAACAGTACTAACTATACACTTGCGCGCAAACTTTTTACCTTGTATAATGTGAGGAGGGCCTTCGAGAGAAAAATAACGAAAACACCAACAAAAAACCTTATTTTAAATTGAACTAACATTTTAAATTTATCAAAAATTAGAAAAGTATTAAGCTTGGGTAAAAATCGACTAACACATGCGCACCAAAACAATTTATCAACTTTAAATAGTTGTTATGCTTAGTAGAAACACAAGATAATATTTACATGAAGCACATTAATATTGAAAGAGCATGAATGAACTGTTGAAATAAATGCTTATACAAAATTTTAAACATTCCCTCAAAAAATCATACACTCAATGCTTGCCGGCCGAAAACAACAGGATTTTATTTTAACTGTTCACCATGTACCATATCACCCCAGCTTATTGGGATGGTAGCCAATCTACGGAGAACCGATACCTTAATTATTGCCACCAATTTGTTATGTTGCTGGCCTCATGTTTCTCACATAAACCGTTCCGTAAATCACTGAAAACCAACCATACCGCGGAAAACTAGATCACACTGATAATAAGTTTATATTGAACATTAAACTGCTCCTGATTAGCAGCGCGGGAAGATGCTCAAGAAAGTATCGACTGGATATGCTACTGGTAGCTACTCGTACGGTGACAAATTGGCTTCCGTTGAAAATGAGGAAACGTTTCCTTCGAAATCATCTACCGCAGTCGCCGCAGTTGAGAGTGGAAGAAAGAATGGCTGCCTTCGAGGGCGGCGTGCATCGTAAATCAATTTAGTTAAATTGCACATGAAATTACCTTTCCCCCTGATAAATAGCACCGTTTAATAGGTTGATTAATGTACACCGCACCGTACTTCTCGCTGGTAGGGATCGGTTTATTTTTTCTCTCCTCCGACAAACCTCTACAGCTCGGTCGGAGTGTCCCGTTCGGAAGCCTTGACGAGCCCGAGGAGCGCAACCACGCTTCATAATTGGTCGTAACACGGTGTGGTGGTCTTGATTTGAGACCATTAAAGCGCGGTAGTGTTCGGATGCCGCGAAAAGGATGCGAACTAGTTTCGGAAGCCGTTTTGTCATCCTCTGGGTTGGATCGCGAGGAAGCAAAGGATGTGCCCGGTCGTTTCTGCAGCCTTAGCGTAGGCCAAGACAGGCAATCAGGTTTTTTATTTAATTGTTCAATATTGAGGTCCTGATTAAGTTATCGAGCCGCGGCGCACCGAGTGGGCTTTGATTAATTTGGGGGCGGAGGTTGGCGAAGCTCTAAAAGCACACCTACCCGCTCGTGGGACATCCAATTTGCATGGAATGTTGAGTTCATTTATTTTTATGTGCCATCAATCGGGCTGCCTTGAAACGTTGGAGCAAAGCATGTGTGGTCTTGGCACATAAAATGGTTCCATAAAACGATCGGGTAGTTGATGTGGAGGCGGACGGTTGAACAGAAGCTTAATTTTGTAAAACATACCGCAATCGATCAACTTGTTCCACGACTCAATATCAGAGGAGTGTCGGCTGGTGAGGCATTTAAATTGATCATAAAAGTAATAATCCCATTTCTGTCCAATTAAGGATTTTACTTTTACAAAGGTAGTTTTTTTTCTTCAATACCATGCTTTCTACGTTCACATCAACCTGAAGAATTACATTTTCCGCGTCGCTTTTCATAATCCCTCCTGTTAAGCCGAGGGTATCCTAGTAAATTTCAAGTGATGGAAAAATCAATTTTCATCTCACACCACTGTTCGCAAAAGCAAGTCAAACAAGACGCACGCGTAAGACCTCGTGATGGATATTTTTTTCTCCCGCAGATCGGCCGGAAATCGAGCTGGCGCTTTTGAGGAAGAAAAGTCCTTCGCACACACAAACACTCGCCAACCGGAAAACATCCGGCGTGAGTTGGACCGGTGATCCGACACGCCATTCACCAACATTAGGTTTCTTCATATTCTGTTTTCACACAAGTCCTTTATTTCCTTCTTTCATATCTTTCGACCAAATTGCAAACCAATCGGATAGCGGGGTTTTTCCAATTCTGGAAGACGCTAGGAAGGCAGTAGAAGTGTGACGCGCGGTAATAAGTTTTCATTCAATTAGTGATTCGAAATCTAATTTTCCTTGTGCTTGTGTAGAGTAAGGTGCACGTTGCTTTATAAAACGGGAGTTTTATTTGTATACTTGAAGGTTGTCGAGCTGACGAGATTGCTGTGCTCAATATAAATCCTTAAAATCCTTAAATATATTTATCGAAATGTTGACGGTAAAGAATGCCTAAAGTTTGGTAATCAGAGCCCACTCGCAAAAATACATTATTTATTTTTGTTGTTATGAACAGTAAAACACTAAGAGGAATGCTCTTGTAACGAAACCGAATATAAGTAAATTACAAATCATTTTGTATTCGTTTCATTTATACAAATATCTTTTCGAAAAGTGGAGGAGCATTTAAGTCAGTTTTAATGAAAGTAAAGCGGTATTAAAATTATTAAAATTATTTCAGATAAATGTATAAAAAGGAATACATTAAAACGAGTCTTTCATCTCTATGCCGAGCTTCATAAACTGTACAGGTCGTGGAAACTTCATTTTGTTTTTCGCTAACTTCATTGGAAACGTTACGACAACATGTAAAATGAGGAAAATAAGGCCCTGCGGATGAGAAAACACAAATAAAACGTTAATAGCACCTCCTCCCTCCTCATGCTCATTTTATCTAAACTTACGATATTGTCGAACCGTAGGGCTTCGCCCTCCCTCCCTACCAAGAATCGCCCGTTTCGCGACGAACGAAAGAAAAAATCAACATGATAATGAGCGTGGCTCTATGCGTTCCATTTTATTTTCGCTTACCACCCGTGGTGGGCGCTGATGAGGGTGGTCAATTGGAATATGGTTGCCAGCACGCCGAGGGGTGTCAAACTAATAACGAACCATCGGCCATCGTGTTGTGTGTGATGGTACGACGAAGAGGAGTCGCCCGGAAGGAGGAGTTGTTGGTCGCTAAGGGGAGGAAAAAATAAAATCTACGTCCACCACAGGCCCACCCACCATTCGGCACGTCAGCCAGTTTCGGGCTGACTGAACTTAATGGAGTTTGACATGTATTTGCCGAGTTCGCCTGCCATTCTCGGCAAAAGATGCCTTTTTTTTTCTTATTGTCCCAGGCACCGGGAATGTCCTTGACGACGCAAATTTTCCAACAGCCCAGAGGCCTCACCCAGGAAATGGCATCTTCGGCAACTTGAGCTGCGGCATCTCACGTTTCGTTCGGAGGTGCCTTTGAAGAAAATATTCGCTGTAGCGCAAATTTCAATGAACGCCGAGAGGGCTCGAGGTGAAGTGCTTTCGCTCGTTTCCGCCCATTCTTGACAGCTGCCTAGACAACGCCACATGCAAATCCACACAATATCGTTCTTTTCTTAGTTCTTTCATATTTATGGCGTATATTTCACCCCAATGTATTTTCCTAAGATTCACATTAAAATGCCTAGAAGAAGTGAGATCTTGTTTTAGATGCCAATTCCTTTAATTTTTGGAAGCTTATATTCACACCATACACGAGCGATATGCACAACCAAAGCGTTGTTAAATTCATAAAAATTGCAATCGATAAACTTTCTTTAATTTTTCCAATGTGCATGATATTGTAGACTGTTTTCTATCATGAGGATTTTGAAAACTAAGTAATTTTTTAATACTTCCTGCGAAAAGATTTAAGATCTTATTCTGTAACAGTATGCATTAAACAAATGCATAATCTCTAATCTTTAAATATTGTTGATGCTGATACGAAAAATGGTGGAAACTTTCCTTTGAAAGCAATATCAAGAGTAACCTTTCTTTTGTATTTCAATTGAATCCGTTAACAGTTAAATAACTACGTTTGATGATTTGCTCGTTTTTCCCAGGTATGTTGCGGGACAAACTTGTTTGATGTTGTGAGACATTTCCTGTCCGCCAAACTCAGCTGGTTTGGAATTTTAAATATTTTGTCATGGAGATACGACAGACAGAAGGAAAAATGGCTTAATCATTTAGCCCTTTTTGGCCAGAAAGTCGCTTCAACTGGCCGTACAGTTAAGAAATACTTATAAAAGATGGACATTGTTATACAGAAGACCAGCCAATTAAACAAAACGGTCCATAGCTGCTGTAATACATGTTTTCGGAAAATCACGACATCGTGACCATCATGGATGTTGTAGCTTATTTGGTAAAACCTTGTATTTTTAGTTCCTTTTGAAGCCAACTAAAAACCTGGTATTTTTAGTTCCTTTTAAAGCATCTTATAGTATATCAAAAATTTTTTGGGGTCCGTAAATTTCAATAGAATGCCGTATCGTTAAGACTATGCCAAAATCGCTGCTTTTTCTACTAAGACTTCCGGTATAAGGACAAGTAAATAACTTGCAGTGCTTATGTCTTCCAACCAAATGGGTAGTAACCAATCGAAAAAATATTTACAAGGTCTTAAAGGTAAGCTCTTTTTCAACAATTATAACCCAAACGAATAGCATGGCTAACGATTCGGTCAGATACCGTCAGGCTACCTTACTGGCCTTTGAAATTTATTTTTAAAATACTAAACTTGTGTCACTTTATAATAAAACTTATTTCATTCAATTATCTCTTGTGTTTTTTTTTCATATTGCTGACGAAAGTTTTTTCATATTTCTTTTATGGAAACATTATATGTTTAATATTTATCCTCTTTTTGGTCTTATCTGCAGATCATTAAATTTTTCCTTGCTTTATTCATTCCCTTACCCGTTTCGACTCATGGACAACATAAGCTGAACCATAAAACAATAAATTTTAAAAACAACCCTCCTATTTTGATTAAATAGACATAAAAAACAACATTCAAAAAACAGTTTTCAAAGGAGAAGATGATAATCAGTAGTATTTCATGGGTAACAGCAAAAGACTAGTTTTGAAATATTAATTCTTTTTAAATAAATTTTCTTCGCACGTTGTACGTCAGCTGGAAACAATTTATGATCAACTATATTACTTTAAATTAACATACACTAACCGACCAAGGAACGCCTAATTGCCAATCGCCCAGAAGAGGCCGAACAACATACTTTTATGCCCATACAAAACAGAACCATAAAGTATCATTTCTATCGCAGTGTTAATTTTACCGTAGAATACAACAATTACAGCACTTTGCTATGGACCCTGCCTAGTAATAAAATGCTTCGGTGCGGTCCCGGAAAAAACCGCATGAACATACAGTTGGCGCGTAGAGTCCGTGTCTGAAAAAAAAACCATTGGCTAGGTCACACTTCAGTGCACGTGAGGCTGCCATTTTATTTTTTTCGCTAAATTGAAAAGGCCAAGTTATGGCTTCAGTTACACCGTTTTGCGGATAGATACGATAAAAAAGACAGGAAAGGTAATGTGCACACAAGTGGAAGCGCGTGAACAAACACGCACTAGCTCCCTCCCATCGTTTATGCGGACATGCGAGATGGGCTGTCACTTTTTTGCACCCAACCATGCCAATGCAAGTGTTGGGCAAACTGCATACGAATTCACCATTTCACCGAGCTGCTTGCCGTTTCCTTCTAAGTTCCTCAAGTTCGGGCAGCAACCGAAAGAATGCCAAGAGCAGAGAAGCCCAAAGTTTGACGGAAGGGTTTCCTTGCATTTTTTTGC
The DNA here is from genome assembly GCA_000441895.2 of Anopheles sinensis. NCBI lineage: Eukaryota > Metazoa > Arthropoda > Insecta > Diptera > Culicidae > Anopheles > Anopheles sinensis. Next base: position 1,269,897 of record KE525297.1, on the reverse strand, counting down.
TAGGATGACATTCGAGACTTTTTTCTGTATTCTATGCGCTAGTGCCTTCTCTCTTTCTTCTCTCTTTCTTTCTCTCCCTCTCTCGTGTGCTTACAAACACACAAATACCAACTCGAGGGGACCTTACAGTGCACCAAAAGTGCAAATGCATCCGTACTCCTTGGAACCTTTCGGCCCTACCCTTTTTCCAAAGGCGAAGTGTTGCAAGCAGATAAGCCCTCTAGACCCTTTCCCTCTCCGGCCCGTCGACTGCCCTCTACGGGTTTTGCTCGCCAAATTGGCAAGTGCAAATGTGAGGAGTGCGAATGAATAATGGAAGAAATGTAAAAAAAAATGGCGATTCCTGTTACAAGACCCATCCCAAAACCATGCCTTAGTCGGTTGAAAATCGGAGCCATCCATCAAGCAATCATATTTGCCTCAGTTTTGTTCAAGGCATGTAGTTTTCTAGCATGAAGGGTCTCTAAAGAATATTCCATACCTTTATTTTGGATGTACCTTTTCTTTTCAATCCGCCATTTTTTCTGCCGTCGGGAAACTGTTGGTCATGCAGAAGAGATTCCTTTCGCTCGTTGGTAGTATTATGTGCAAGAATATACTACATACTGAGCAAACACTATGCACAGCTCATTCATATTCAAGCTTCATCTATGCTTGATTTTCCTCTTCACTTTCAAATTTGCTTTTTGAGGCAACATATTCTCGACTTCTTGTGGATATTTGAACTGATGTGGATTTTTTGTTTGCTGTATCTTCTTCTCTAATAAACGTCAGCAAACGTTACCGGATAGTGTGTACGCATTGGTGTCTGCTTTTATTTTTACTTTATAATGATGCAATTAAAATGTCACGAGATGTTGAGTAAATTTAACAACACGAAATGTTGAGGGAAAACTGAGAGGATTTTCGCAAGGTTGCAACATCCATGGAAATACGGATTAATGTGAAATTTAATTAATGGATTAAAATACACGTATAACGACTTTGCTTTGGCTGCAAGTTTTAATTATAAAGACCTGTTTCATCCACCTGAATATATGTGGTTATTGAATTTATTTTAATAGAAATATTGTCTTTATTTCTACACGGGATAGTTTATTAAAGCTTAATGATCCTTCAAATTGATTATATGATCCGTTAAACTACAAACATCTGGTTGATTCAATAGTACAATGCTTTCGAATTTAATTACAGCGTAACAAAATGGCACACATCAAAAATAATTTCTAATGTTTTTTTTATTTAAAGTTTTATTTTCTTCATTACATCTTACATGTAACATTAGTGCACACCAGATTTGCCAATCTAAATTACAAAAAACAATTATAAATCCAGCATAGCACTTTTCCTATTTCATGATTTTTCTACGCAAAGTATGTTATGCTTTCTGATTGCATAAAATTTTAAATAAACAGCGAAATAATTAACGGCCAGCGAAGAAATTATTTCGTTCCCAACCCAGCTGTTGTTTATTTGCTGAAACTTTTCCAATCACCTCGCAACCGCACCAGTGTTAGTGCTTCAGCTGTCCAGATTTACTCCACAGGGATGCTGTCGCTGATAACGGTTCGCAGGTCAAACGCCGTCATCCCTCCGAAGACTCATTAAATTATTCATAAGGTTACTGGCCAAAGGATACCGACTAAGCGAAGCGTAAAGGCTGCCGTTAACTAATTTGTTCCTACCTATTACGAACATTTCAGCGACGACCAGTTCGGCCAAAAATCCTGCCTCGTGTCCTAAACCCGTACAACCACATCCGACAGCTGTGTCGCTAATCAGCTGTTGGAAAACCACCGTGATAACCCTTTCATTTCGGCGTCCTTCGTCCAAACGCAATCGCCAACCAAGGTCCACCGTCCGTCGAGGGTCTCAAACGGGTCAGCGTTTACAACCCCTTGCGTTTCCTTGCTGTGAACGGCCACTCTCGTGCCCCTATACGAGGTGAAAAGCGGGAAGCAGTGGTCGACCGTGTTTGAATACTCTAATTTCGGGTCCCAATGAAACGGGCTGCCCATGGGGGAAAAAACGGAGTGAGAAGGGAAGAAAATCTCTACCTCAAACCGCGCAGGGAAAAAGGGTCAGATTAACCCTTTCCCTGGCACTGCTTTGTGGACAGTCGCAGGAAGAAAAGGACAAACATAACCAGATGTGGAGTTAGAAAAAAAACTTTAAAACAACAATAAACCGGCATAAGCTTACAATACAAGCAGCGTAAGAGTACCCTACCATACGGAAGGGCTATTGCAGCATCCAAACAACGGCATGTCGAAGGTCCAAACGAATCAACATTTAACCAACAAACTAAACCGAAAAAAAAATCTCTACATCCTCCAGAAGCGGAAATCTTTGTTTGCATTATTATCAATCTTAATATTATTCAATTTTCCCATTCCAGTAGGACGACCGCGCGTCCATTCCTTCCCTAGGTCCCCTGAGTTGAGGTCAGGTCGACATTCCGTACCGACCCGCTTTGTGCTTCAACCCTTTCGCTAGTCCTTCCAGATTTTCCTTGCATTCTGGCGTGCTGGATGCGTTTGACAGCAATTGGGCACCAGAGCAGCAGCATCCCGTCTTGCATGAAGCCGACGACAGATGACGCAAAGGGTCGACAGTAATAATAGCGCAGGGGTCAGAGAAAAAAAGGACTCATATTTGTGTTCCAGTTACGACCACGATTTGGATTGTGTTTTCTCATGCCCAGCACGGTCCAATCGCCATGGAAGCGTGTGTAATTTTATCTGTTCATTTGTGTGCGTACGAACGGTCCTTCTAGTTATCCTTTCTTCCCGAAACCCCTTTAACTCGGTTTACGCACAGGAGAACACTCGCTCCAGCGGCAAGAACGAGATTCCGTTTATTCAAATTGCCATTGCATTGGAATCGTCCGTTGGAACCCTTGCTTCGGAAAGCCTGCCGTTACCCACGTTTCCCAGCGTGGCATCCCGGTTTCCCGAAAACCAGTTTTCCACAAATGAAATGTTTTTGACACAACGTGTTTATTTTTTCGTGCCTACATTCCACTTACAATCGGAAACCACGTTTTGTTACAGTTCGAGTTTTTTTATTTTCCATTTTATTTCTCTCATTTGCGCGTGAAGGTTTTCCTTCACGGATGTAGTTCGATTCGATACGCTTCCAGCGCAATATGTTAGAGGTGACCGGAAAAGGGTTTCCGGTTTACGGAACGATCGTGAAAGTGGCAAACGAACGGATGATTTCGTTCTGCAGACTCGCGCTGAGGTACGAATTGTCATTCGCTTGCAATTGTCGATGTGGTGTTCAGGAAGAAGCATCGTGCCATCAGCGAAGAAAGGAAATAACTTGGAAAAGTAGTGAATGACAGCGATTGCTGGAATTATCAACAGCATTCTTGAGTCTAATCTTGTAGACGTTAAAAAGGTTACAAATTCGAAAAATCGAGTTGTGTTTTATGTTAGTGACAATAATATAATAAATCAGGTACGAAGGTATCAGGTAGAAGTAACTTAAGCGAAAGAAGTAGTTCAACACTTTATTTTTGTGATAAAACAAACACACCGATCAAGGATCCAAACGGTGACTGTGGCTTTGTCTTCTCCATTCAATTTCGAACAGAAAACGAACTACCAAGTGACCTACGAACAGCAGATACCGTCGATAAGGTTCTGCTTCTTGGAGCAATCGTCCCGCTTCATTGCGTACGTCGCAATGGACGACTTCAACTCCTTGACAAACTTCCGATTGGCGTCGCAGCGAAGCTGATTGCCCTCCAGCATCAACCGTACCAACACCGGGAATGAGTCGCTCAAGTCGGTCACCGAAAGCTGCTCGAGACGGTTCCGACGAAGGTCCAGCTTCAGTACGCGCGGAACCGTCCTCAGCACGTCCAGGTTAAACTGAACGAAGTGGTTATCGGCGAGGTGAATGTATTTGAGGTTAGTGATAGGCTGCGCCAGGCTGTTGCTGACCGTCTCCAGCTGGTTACCGTCCAACTTGAGCAGGATCAGGTTCTTGAACTTGGCGATCGACGCGAAGTCGAACGAACGGATCTGGTTGTACGCCAGGTCCAGGGTGATGAGCTTCTCGAACGCCGGTATGCTGTCCACGTTATCCAGCTTGTTGTGTGGCAGCTTCAGCAGGATGAGTGCAGATGCGTTCGCATTCGGATCAACCTTTCCGACCTTTCGAATCCCGTTGCCGATGGCCACTAGCTGACGCAAGCTGTTGGGAATCAGCACCTCCGTGAGCGCATTGTAGCTGACGTCAATCAGGTCGAAAGTCCAGGCACGCTCGAACTGCTCCATGACGAACGATTTGAGCGCGTTGTACGATATGTTCAGGTGCGTCAGTGAGGGGGTACCTTCGAACTGCCGGCTACCAATCGAGCGCAGTTGGTTCTGCTGAAGATGCAGAGTTTCCAGCTCGGCCAGATCGTTAAACACCAGTGGCTTCAACTCAGACAGTGCGTTCTCAGCTAGCAGCAGCGTTTTTAACTCCCGCAACCGCTTGAACGCCGTCTCGTCGATGTTTGAGATCGCGTTCGAGGTCAGATCGAGCGTTTGAAGACGCGACGCACCGAAGAAAGCCTCCTCGGGTAGGTTGTGAATCTTGTTCCCGCGCAGATACAACTCGCTCAGGGCCTTGGCCGACGCATAGTTGCGCGAAAATACCTGCTTCACGTCACACGCGCTGCCATTGACCACCTCCAGCTTTGGGAAGGCCTGGAACAGCCCCGGTGGAATCGCCGAAATGCTTGAGCGTACAAACTGTACCTTGGTGAGCCTTTCGGGACTTTTCGTCGAGCCAAAGGTGGTCGACATTATCTCTTCCGTGGTCACTTTGGACCCGATCAGACTGCAGCTTCCGTCCGGCTCCGGCGTGCATTGAAGTTGCTTCGGAAATGCTCCAGGAAGCAAAACCGTCGCCAAGCTGCAATAAGATGCATCCCGGCGGTCACTAACCAATCTCCACTCACTTAAGTAACTTCACTTACATGGCAAACACCCACAACTTGGTCATCTTTACTGAACAGTCACTAACTCGAACCAGGAACGAATCGAAACTGAATCGGCTTAAACTGAACGCAAACTCCGCTCACGATCGCGTATTAATCCCCAGGAATGAAGTGATAAGAACCCGGCTGCCGGCTGTTGTTTATAATCATCTTTAACCTTACAAGGTCCCGTAATCATTGTTTATAAGAAACGCAGCAAAAATCTGCCCGAGAGGGTGCTGTGTACTGGTAATGTTTTTGTTTATACGTCTGATCGACTGTACTTTCCCAACCTAACACACATTTATTGTCATATGTGTTATGGTAACTGCAAGTAACTTACGATCGATGCGAGTGTAATAAAACAGACGGGTGTGGTGAAGTTCATTCGGTCCGAAAAGATTTTTCATGAAATATAATTTTATAAATTTTATCTGTTTCTATAAAGTTTTACAGTCCAAAAACGTATCTTTTGAATCGAAAAATCAACAAATTTACTTATATACTTGGTTTAAATAAAATTTAAGTGCCATAAGGTTGTGCGCAACTATTTTCTTGATTTACAATTAATTATTCAATACTAAAGAAACGACTAAGTGGAATACAACCTATGCTTGGTCTGGTTATTTTTCCTGGAACTACGATTACTCCATCAGCGGCATTCTTTTATTCCGTCACAGTTTTACTATCTCGCGTAATTGCATCCGATGCGCGTCAAACATCAGTACGCAGAAATCATCGGACAAACCCAAACCATCAACAAACGGTTAGTCACTATTCAGCGATCAGAGTCTTTCTTGTGTCGAATTGTTGCGTTCTTCAGAAACGCGGTCTTCCCTGGATTGCTCAGCGAACAGTAATTAAGTCAGAAGTGTATTAAAACAATTTAATCAAGTAAAGTAAACGTGTTTTTAATGTGCCTTAAGCAAAAACAAATGGGAAATTTTAACTAATCCTTATACTTAATTTAGTTTAAGCGTTTTTTAGCGTTTTTGACGCGTTTTTTCGGCCTAGCGTTTTTCTCGACTGCGGCCTGCCAACATCAAAACAAATGCACATACACATAAGCATACGCATAGCAACATTCTTTGACCAAAACGTACACGGCACAAGTTTCTCAGCGAGAGCAGTACACACACTACGAAGTACCTTAAATAATAATTTTTCCATCTTAAACATTGATTTCACTTCAAAAAATAAACAAATAAATCAGCCACACGCACGGAGGAACGAATTGGAACTGCTGGTGAAGTTGACAGCTTGCTTGTAGAGTTTTTTTTATTTTCCTATCACATCAGATGTCCAAACCTTGGTTTGGATTCACCTTGACCAAATCCTTTTTCTGGGATCTGTTGATGTTGTTCGCAGTTTTTGTTTGGAACGAAAAGTTGTCCACGTGAATTGGAAGCTACCATTCTTTATGAGTTTTTTGTGTGTGATTTCCATCGCGGATTGTTTCTTTTATTACAAAATCTATTATGCTGATTCATTTTGGCACCTATCATTACTTTCGGTTGTTTCGCTAACCACGAGCAATACTTATTGCGCGTGGACTAAAATGTATGATTCTGCGGAGGTTCAAGATGTGACGGCGCGTCGACGTCATAGGAAGCGTGAACGATATGCCGAGCGTATGGTCAGCGAAAGAACCGTTCAAGAAGAAGACGGTAAGCAGAGTCGACCAAACGCGAAGATGATATCTACGAGCCCGATACAATGAACAAAGCCAGCAAACATTAAGGAATACACCCGAAGGGAACATACCGGCTTCATTAAGTATCTTTTCTCAAACTCATTTACGTGCGCAAGAGACAAGGGGTAGACGTGACCGACTCTCGCGACTATCACAACCGTTTTGTACACCCACCATACAGGTGATCGCCATGCACTTTCATCATGTATGCCGTGCTCTCACTGCACTGTTCAACTATGACCTATGGACCTCGAGGCAGATAGTGCTGACAGAATTCCAGGAACCACCACCTGAGCTTAGCCATTTATTTAACAAGTCATTTATTGAAAACATCTGCCAATACAACAGTGTATTTGGTTTCAGAATGATGATCCTCTTGGTCAATTTTCGCCATGCACAGGAACGTTTGCATCCACGTTCGGCTGCCGGGGCGGATCTACGTTGCTATATACGCGTCCTATGCAGATGAAGTTGTAGGAATTTTAGGCCTATCGTCGACCAGCATGGCATCATTTGGACGGAATTTGTTGTATCAGGGAGGGTCCCGTCGGTTGACTACGGTTTTCGAACAAAACCAGATGATCGACGCGATGCAGTATTCACTGCTTCACCCATACGATGATGTGCGATGGTCAGACGGGATTGCATATGAGCGAAGACGATCAACAATTCGGCAGCCAAATAATTCCACAGCTAATTCGTACGATGCTGGTGATGCTGATGGCGATGAAAGTGTAGTTTCGAGATTCCACATATCCACACGGCAGTAATACAGCTATTGATTGTGTACTCGAGAAGGAATACAGGCGGGCGTACTACTTCATAGAGCTGGTTGTCTATTCCAGCAGTACTGTCTCTCGCTCAGTTTATTGTGATAATTCAACGAATAGAAGGCCTTGCACAATATTGAATTTTTAAAACATGGGCTGCCGAACCTAAGTGAGACGGACAAACTAATAACAAGTGAAGACATGGAATGTTTCATAAAAGCTTGAAAAAAAAACACGTTCTAGGCCGGGTCTCCTGACGGGCCAGGTACCTGGCCTCCTAAAAACTAGTAATTTACTGAAAATGATTGCGAGCTGATTTAATGTCATTTTTCATAGCGTAGGAATACAAATAGTTCCAATATTCAGGCATAAATTATTTATTGCTACTGGATATCTTTTACTTTACTATAGTTTATTCTTATTGGAGTTATTGATAACTTATTGAATGTAAATTTGCAAAAAAATTGTACAAACAAAAATCAAAATATATCTAACGGAAATCTGGTTCTATGGAACATTTTAAAATTATCGATTGTTAATGGTTTATTGAAAAAATATATACTGTGTATTTTTCACACAGAAAAATTCCTAGAAGAGAATATAATAAAGATAAAATTTTTTATGATATAATTTAGTATTTATTTAAATAAATTGCAAACATTTAAAGATGATGATGGATGTTGGTAATTTGTTGCACATTCTTGAAAGCCAAATTTCAGTAAAAAAGGAGCTATTGAAATAATAAAGACATTTATCACACTCACGCAGTTTTTGAAATATTGGTGTACACTGTATTGCAAAATGGGTGAGATCCACATAAAAAATACGTTCAATTCAAACTTTGATTGATGCACCTTACTAATCAACCACTGATCATTTCCTTATACCTTAAATTTGTTTACGAAATGCTTGATAAAGCGGGTTTTCACCATACGGTGCTTAAAAAGGGCATTAAAAGAAATGCACTGCTTGCAACCATCGGGCGATGCAAGGAACCTTTGAATTATCTACTTAGTCCGTCAATCAAAGTTCCATCAAAAGCGAGCCGAAAGTAAAAGAGGGGATTCGTCACGTGTTTTTCTGTGTTGTTTTACACATTCTGACTCAGAGAGATACACGAATGATTGGACAAAAAATTAGGCGAAACAAGGGACACTCAACACATCATTTGATGCTCACGACGGTCTCAATGCATCAGCGAAACGTAATATTTAAGATGCGGGTCTGCCATCAGGTCCTGTATGCTTTCTTCAGCACGTGAGGCAAACGCAGACAGGCCGAAAGACAGTCTTGTTCACAGGATCTTAAACCAATATCGCAAGAAACTATATTGGTAGAAAAAAAGGAAATGAACGGTCGGCTTGTGGCGCAGCCGGCGAAGCTGTCCGTTACCGGTAAAGGCCGTCAGCAGCAGCAGCACCATCACCACCGGCAGCAACATCACCATAAACATCCACTTTAATAATCATTATTTGAAAACATTTATTATAAACTGCTTAATTACACAGCCGCAGCCTCGACCGAGGGAGTTCGGGCGAGCTCCGACAGTTTTTGCGGCCCCACGCGATCGTCGGCAGTGGGTCAGCAAGTGTTGAGCCAGGCAAACGGGCAGACGGCTGTCAGGAATCGGGCATGGCGAAAGAGTTAAAGTAAACCACACCCGGTCCCGATAGGATGCCGTTGGAAGCGAAAGGCGCAAACACGCACAGGACGAAAGCGTGCAAATTTTTGAGGTTTTAACGCACGCCACACGCACCTCCGGAGCTCCTTGACGGCGAGTGGATGAAGGCACTCTGGCTTTGCGAGACGAAACATACTTACATATGTGGGTAAAAAACTGTGTTTTCTTTAGCCAAAATGGGAACACCTGGAAACACTTTTGCAGTGCAGGATCCCGTTATTTACTCTTTTTCTTCATAACATTGTGCAACTTTTTCAAACAGTATTTTCCCCGCTTCCATCACACGCAATTTCAAGCGGAGGTACCTTTTAGTTCAATATTTATGCGTACATAAATCAGTCCGTGCTACTCCATCGACACTGTGTTCATGAGTGCAAATTATTAATCAAATCTGTAATCAACTGCATTTTCGCGACCCCTGCTGGAAGATGAAGTAAATTCTATTTACTTTGTCACACTTAGCATGCTGGGCAAAAATGAAATTTGATTTCATTTCGATTTCTAACGAAATTCTGTCCAGTATATCATCGTCAGCAATCAATTTGTACAAACATGCCCCATGATTGAAATGTTCAATTATCACACATCAGATTAAGTGAATTACTAATTGATTGAACCGGGTCGGTTCTGTTGCAGCATTGCAACATTACGCTTGATAGCAGAGGCGAGATAGCAGAGTACGATGGAAACAGAGTTGTCTCAACAGATGTCACGCTTTGCACGCACGTTGATAAGGTGCAAAAAAGATAACTTAATTTGTGCTGCATTTAAGCTTTCACTTAATTTGAGGGTTGTCGTTGCATTTGATCATTAATATTTCAATTACAAAAAAGGAAAACGAAGAACAATTTTGAAGAGAATAATAAGGTGATTGCGAAATGAACCATTATTTTCTGTTGTAATCTCAAACAGACACCTTTCTTAAAGCAACCAGTTTTATTTATGATCGTAATATTTTCCAACCACATTGTGTGTCCCACTTTGCCAAAAGCCGTCAGCCGGTCGATAGCGGAAAAATTCACGCGACCATAAACATTATACGATCACGATCATCGTCCCTGTGAATCGCTTTTTTTACCGCAACATCAATTCGTTGGACATCCTTCCGCCCACCTCGGGAAGCTATAATAAACGCGGTTTGGCCGTCGGTTGTTCCGTAACGACCTGCCAAGGACCGTTCCGAAACGCGGTTCCCGAGATTTTTATGAATGAATGCAAACGACCTGCAACGGACCTAACTGCATCGCGTGTGCAGCAGGAACTGACCATGTTGCAGCAGTTTTGTTATTCATATTTCACCCGCTCCATTCCTAGCGCAGGCGAGGGGGCGTACGTAATTGCTTGATTCAAGAAACCGATTGCTCCCCCCCACACACTCACACGGATGACCTGTTGCCATGATTGCTGCACCGTTGATTGGTTTCGAGGGTTTCTGTTTTATGTCCTTCACTGTGTGGTGCTTTATTGCACCGCACGGCCTCGTAAAGGTTCGTCACTCGGGCGTGCATCGGGCATTCAAGTCACCCCACGCGCATTCGGAGACGCACGCGGGCCACAACGTTTGACACGCGAGTACGCGGGCCGTCTTTCGGCACTGGCACAGGAAGATTTACCGTGCCATAAGATGCAGGAAATTGATTTTCAACGCCTCAACGCCAATTGGAACCTGAAAGGTGCGAGCTCAGTTCCGGCTTCGGCGTGCAACGTTTTGTGATTTGCGTCTTTTGCTGCAAGCGGGATCAAACGTGCATTTGAAATGACCTTTTAAGCGTTAGTGATGACGGACAAACACTTTTCGTCAAATAAATCTTTGATTCCGAAAAAAAACATTAGCTGTTTTTCAAATGATGGATAAATATTTGTTATCGATTTGGTATTTATTTATATAATTATCATTCATACTTTCCTCATCTTCGTCTTTTATCTGTAAAAAAAATTTTGTTGTGAGGTATTTGCTTTTCTTAGCTAATTTTTGTTAAAGGAATATTGTACGCTCCAATCTCAAACTTATTAAATCTAACTTTTAAAGTGATCGTATCTACTTTGAAAAGCACATCTTACACCTTTGGTTTATATTGTTAATTTTTACACATCCTTAGTTTTTCTTCCAAAACTACACTTTAAAATAAAAAAGATGACAGGAGCTCTATTTTAATTTTAAACGCGAATATATTCTTACCACAGCATGCATTTACCAAAAAGGGTGCATACCGTAGGTGCATCATGCAACGCTTTCGTTGCGTTGTGCGATCGTCTTTACCTTCTGAAATAGTATGACAGCCACAAGAGTGTGCAAGACGTATTGAAAGAAGAAACACCCGCACTAAAAGCTCGTTGCTAAAACCACGGTCTCGCTAGTAATGGGATTTCCATCGCGGGTCACACAAAAAAAACGGGACGGAAAACGCTCCCACGTGGGCGTTCATACAATCGAACCCCGATCCGCGGAATGGATGAAAGCAACCTGGCAACCTGTGGGCCGTTACGAGCAATAAACGGATGATGACGATAATTTGTTGCCTACATGTGTTTGAATTATCGCAATCATTGCGAACGGCTGCGAATGGGGGAAAAAAAAACTCTGGCACGGTCATATGCGCATTTCAGTGCCTACATTAGAAGGGGATTCGCCGATCTGATGATGCGCAAGGTTAAGCACTGTTGCTGACACATACACACACACATTTGCAGCCCTGAGGCACTATTCCACCAGTCTCGAAGAATGTCGTTAGTGGCATCCCCAGCAGAAAAAAGAAAAAGGGATGTTTTGCTAGACGCTGCCCTGAGCTTAGGGAATTTTATGTTACGATAAGGAAACCCTGGCAGAGAATCCCGGCGGGTCAAGCTAAAGGTTAAATTGCAACGAGGTCGACGATGAAAATGCTCACAAACTAGGCGTCGCGAATCGCGCGCGGAAGAAAAAAGTGGCAGAAGGTGCTAGGTCTCATCGACAGACGATGAGCACCAGGGACCACCTTTTCTAACCGAGTGGAAATCGGCAATGCCAAGCTGATAGTTCGCGTAAAGGGTTTTGCAGAATGAACCGTCTGTACAAGTAGTGTGTGTCCGAATGTGCAAATGTAAACCCTGCCTTCGAACATCAAAGCCACTCGTTGTTGATACCGTCCGATAGCAGCATCGTATTAACACCTTTCGATGAAAGTCCGCTATCGCAATTGCAAGCATTTACGGGACATTCTGCCCCTTTGACCCGGTGTGTGGTGGAAAATGAGAAGAGGAAATTAAACGCAAATTAAGGTACTGAAGGTGGCATAAACCCGCAATGTCTAGAATAAAATATAGTGGCTCATAATGACCTTTCCTGTGCCATTCTTGTAGAATGTTGCTAGGTTTTCAAATGCTTCAATAAATAGGTAAACAGAAAAAAATGATACATCAGGAGACGCGAATTTCTGCATAGGTTTCCCACGGTTATCTAGGCTTACATTAAGTTGAACAAATCTGAAAATCTTCAACAGGCTCTCAGAGCAAATCTAATTCACAGGCGGATCATTCGGTAAACACCCTTACTAACTATATTAGACCCTTTTGCAGTACTTTTCACAAGAAGAAGCAAACGAAACTCCAACACAAATCGAACCTTATATGAAAAGATTCCAAACACATTCGGATCAAACACAGTAGTTTGATCGTCATGAAAGCCAGCTGTAAATAATATGAATCACTGATAGAATTAGTCGAGCTGCTTCAAGCACTAGAATCCCTAAATTAAATTTCCTTTAAGCTTGAGTCAAAATTATACAAAATGAAAATAGATCATATTTGGTGATCTTCTCTTATCTTGAATAATGTACAAAGCAAATAAGTCACTGTTATATTTTGTATTTTACCTTGAGTTGCCTAATTCTGCCATGACACGTAATGTTGAATACACTTAATAATCAAAGAAATTCATAATTTACAGTTTTTGTCATCTGAAAAATAATTTTGGAGTTAAATTCGGCGACAAACTATTCGCTACTAGTACGTTAAGTCGCCAAAGTGCAGTTCAAAGACGAAAAGTCCGCATAAAAATATGATTAAAGATGGAATAACTTTAACTGTACTGTAGCATTCAACATCGAACTCATGTTCGAATGAATCAGGAGCAATACAATATTATAGGTAACTTGTACAAGATGTATGTAAGCAAATTGGCTATAAGTGATGGGATATAATGGATTATGCTTAGCTGCTATTTACACATATTTCGACGTAGCTTTTGTTAAATTAGATTTTATTAACCTTTGCAGGTCTCATTCTCGGGATCGACATGTGCTCTCAAAATACATTGTTAAAACGTTACTTCGAACGCTGACTTCAAACAAGAATTCCTTCTCTGGGAAACGTTGTTCAGCAAAACAGAATGTAGTTGTTACCGTAAACATAAAAGCTGTTTTTCGAAATAGCTAGATGTTAAGGAACCATTAAAAAATTAACAATGTTACATAGTCGAAGGACCAGCTCTGATGCATGTCTCAACTTGCAATTCGTGAACCCCCGACAAACGTCGAAGATCAGATTTCACTGCCAAAAAGTAAAACTCCTTCCCAAAATACGCTGGCATATTAAGGCAAGGTATCGCCACCAGTACAGCCGTTTTCGGTGGCCAAACCCTCGCAGCTTCCCGTCATTACCCTTATGCTGATTATACACACGGCCAAACCGAGCCCATGCCGAACCTTATTATCATAAACCGTTAGCCCGTTATCATCGCTAATGCGTTCGCTTTACGGTTCCGTCACGATCCGTCCCGTGCCGCGCAGGAGCTGTTGGCGAAGAACGGTAATGAAAGGTCATTCCTGCTGCCGGTGCATCCAACGCTATTTTCTTTTACGCCACTCGGCCGCAGTTTTCCGAGGCTCCCAATGTCATCCCTGCTCATCACCGGACCTTTAGCGAGCTACTGATTTCGTGTTCCACCGCGTGTCAATAATTTGTTAACGAAAACGGAAAGAAATTCGCGAAACCAAAAAAGAAGCTCCTCCTCGCGATGACCTTCCCGGTCCGCGTCCGGTGGGATCGCTTTGTGCTCGCGGAAACCAATCTCCCGGGGCCGAACGGGTTCCACCACTGGGTTCGTCCTTTTCCTGCAATTTTTCCTTTCGGTAGCAACATGATTGATGGACCAAAAGCAGACGTGCCGGTTGACCGCGAAACTGTTTCGCGAGGCTCCGAAATTCTTCACGAAATTCGAAGATCGTTAATGAAACCACGATAAGAAAGTCTTTTCTGTATGCATAAAAAGATGGTTACTTCCCTGTGCAGAATTTGCGTTGGGCGGGGGCAAGAAATAAAATTCGAACCATTTATTCGAATGGCCCAAAATGATAAATTAACTCACGAACCAATAATATCGGGGAATTCAAAAGATACGAGAGAGCTCCCAACAGGCACGAACAGAACGATGGGGCTAGAAATCACCTGCAGGCTTTCCCAGCCGAGATGAGTTTCCGTTTTCGGTGCGGTGGCAGCGAAATCTTGGCATGTTGTGGTCATTTCTCGCGCTTGCTTACCGAGCCTTCGTGGTGCAGGACATTAATCAGCCGGCCGAAAGCACTTTGGTTGATTGCGAAATTGTTTCGTCAATAAAATAGCTTAAACTATTCTGTCTCTTCACTGTCTTTATCGTCCCGTATTGTGTGTCGTTCGTCCTTCCCCTCGCAAGCCGTCCAGAGGTGTCGCCCTGCCAAGAACATGGCGCCCAACGCCCGGAAAGTAGGTCATTGAAATTCGGTACTGCGTTTCCGCCCAAACCGCAACGGACGTTCCACGAGATGGGCGGCTCATTTTCCTGGAGCGTCAGGAAAAAATCAATTACATGTATCATGTTTCGACAAAATTATGATTGCTGTCGATTCGCTGGTTTTTCTTTGTACTCCTTATGCTGTGCGTAGGGATGTCTTCTTTGTTTCTTTTTTCCTGAGAGCGGAAGGTAAATGGAGTCCAATTACGCACCAAACATGGGACATTTCTGTTCGAGCCACCAACGATCGATTATTCGAAAATGATTGGGTGGAAAAAATCAAACAAGAATAACGTTTACGAGGGACATGAGCTTTAGCGTTTGATGTCACGTTGAAAGGGTAGCAATGGCAAAGAAATTTAATTTCTCATACACACAGATAAAATTAAAAACATAATTTTCAAAATATAATAATAATTATTTGGAAAATTCAAAAACGTATGGAAATAAAATGCATAATTTGTCACTCATAAGAGTTGGAATGAAATAAATTTGTTTATTTGCTTATTTATTCTTTAGTGCATGTCCGCCATTGTTGGCACAACCAACAACTGAACACCAACATTTTGCACATTTAACAGTTTTAGGACGGACGCGTAAGAACTCTAAACCTAAGCTGATTCCTGATAGTATGCAGGTAAAAATCTATAAAACGATAATCGGTGTTGAATTGTCTAGTAATACGTTAAATTGGGCTATTGAAGTCCCGTACAGAATTGTAGTTTCGACCAACAGAAAGGGACGCTATCGTAAAGTAATCAGTGGAATATAATTTGATCATTGGTTTAGAATTTGTGGAGCATCGATGGTCCAATGGAAAAAAACCATGGAACATGGTCTGAGCATCGTTACGTCGGTTGTAAAGTGTTTCTAATCCTAATAAAAAACAACGAGTTCCATAGTCCGGTAAACAGGTCCACCTAAACTGATACAGCGCGATTCTGGTGAAGTTACGCTGCACAAGCACATTGGATCCTCGAACTCTTTGGTAATTTACTAGCGCTAATGGTAAATACTAGCGCTGAAGTTCCATTGACACGTTTGATGTTACATATCGTCGTACTGGGAATTAAAGGACGATAATCTAACAAGACATCTACATCGCAAGTAAATATATAAAAATATATCAGGACTTAACGTAACAAATCCAGCAGCGAAAAAATGCGACAAAGTTTATTCAATTGTGTTCTTCAAATTAGTACTTGTACAATAGCGATTGAAAAAGATCCTGGTTGAAAGTTTTTGATAAACTTGTACAACTAACATCGTTTCTTCAAAGAAACCTTTATTCCAATAAATTCGATTTTGATCTTTGTTCGGTAGAATTTTTTTCAAACTACATGTTATTCTTGATGTGTTTAAGATCAACTGACCGTTTCTTGTGCTAGTTTAAAACCATGAACTGCAGTTTTTTGTTTCCTTCGTAGTTTGCTGTGTGGTCACAACTCGATTCTTCCACAAACCGATCACGTCTTTTCCCGTTAAAACATTGCATTGTCGTACTGCAATAACCTAAAAAGGTTAAAAAGGGCCCGTATAACAAAACACCCTCGCATAATGCGAGCGATGTTTAAAAATGATGTCATAAAATATTATAAATATTCATTGACCATTTTCTATTTGATTCATATTCAAATGTGTATTTAAACATAAGATTTTAATTAGATTTGAACGAATGATAGTTGTGACAAATGTGAATGTTGACTAATAAATTCTATATACAATTTTATTTTTAACTAATAGGTCAATCTATTTAAAAAAATCATAATTCAAAGCTGTCAATATCACTTATTATAGTATAAAGGTTCGCATATGCTTTGCATTCGCTATCCATATTATCAATTGTGATTTACAAAAATGCGTTTTATTTATTTTATATACATTTTATTGAAATTTCATTTTCAAATGATTGCATTTTGTGTTTGGCCAACAAAAAAGATGTTAAAAATCGTCCCATTTGCCGATGTTCTTCCATTCGCCATCCTCTAAGGGCAGCATTTGGCACAAAACACACTCGCAAATAAGAAAGAAGAAAGAGCACATACATGCTCGATCAAGCGTGTACTGGTGAAGATTCCTACGGATGGATTCGTAAATCATCGACCCAACGTGGGACAACACTCCGCGAGTCGTCATCGCCGTTGAGCGGTAATAAAGTTGTGCAACATACCGATGGACATGGGTTGATCTTGTACCGTAACCTTTGACCGTGTGCCCGGAAAGCCCTTTGGCCCACGGTCTTTGTGAACTCTCAAACTGCCACACGACGATCGAGTCGGGGCTGATTTAGTATTGCGAAGAAGGAACTTGACGTAGACGGAATACACAAAATCAGAAAAAATTGAATTGAATGGAATTGAACTGATAGAAAACAGGACAAACAGACTAAGATTAAGATGAGTGTTTCATTAAAGTTGGACGAATTTCATTTTGACAAAATTCTTTTGTCTTTCAATCTTTGAAAGTTTGAAAATCTTTGTGAAAATTTCTATTATTTTTTTTTCAATGTTCATATTTATTTTAGACATATTTAATGAATACTTTTGTGCCTTTTAAAGAATAGTAATATAAATTAGTTTTCCTTGGTTAACCTGTCGCGAATTACTCTTTCTTAAAAAACATGTGGTACGTCTTTTACTGCCATATATTTTATTCAACCCAATTCATTAGCACTCTACCAGATGGCTTATGGACAATCCTCGACAGATTTCGCAGGCTTCTCTCTCGTATGAAAGAAACGCAAACACCATCTTTCGTGGTTAGTTGGTTTGTTTCTAGGTACATGAAGAAGAGTTTCTGGAGAAAAGAAATAAAACAAATCTTTTCATTCCACTTTATGAAAGAAATTCAACGCAATCCAACCATTGGCTTGGTTTTCCTGTATTTCGAGGACAATGAACTACATTCACCGGCTCGAAAGATTTGTTCGCAAAATTGTCAAAAAGAAGACATAGACATATACTTCGGCGAAACATTTCCTTCTTCTTCAGTTGGTGGTATCTTGAAGGCTTTTCTTTTCATATTATTTTCTCTTTTCCCGGACATTCTTGGACCAGCATGGATTCCCCCGGACACACTGCAAAGCGGTCACTGCACTGCACCAGCGCCACCAAATTAAGTGCATGTTGTGTAGCCACATCCTCCGCACAGCCTTCCTTATTGTCCCTCCATCGGATTCTGTGTCGAAAGGACGCTCCGGTTAGGCCTTCATGGAATTTTCGGGCGGTTAAAAATCCAGCCCACGGTCGGCTGAAGGGCTCCATTGCGACGGACATCACGTCATCATCAGCACACGCATCCGCACCAGTCGCAGCTGTGCTGAACGCGGACGGGGAAATGCAATCTCATCATATTTCCGCGTGCCAGGGGGGAATGGGGCAACGATACGCCAGCACGCGGCCATCCGGGTGGTCAACCTTGGGCCGACCCGTGTCTCTGGGAGGAGGAACGATCGCTCATCCCAAGCGAACCGTTCGGTGGGTTTTGTTTTTCCCTTTTTCTTTTCAACTCCGAAACCCAACCCTTCGCCGCATGATGCAAGTGCTGAAGTTAATTAGTTTGATATTGGTTGGGATCTTGGCAACTTGGCCCCGGCCCGGTTGCGTGAAGGGTACCGATATGTTTTAACGACCTTTTCGCGGTAATTCGCGGACCCCGTAGACCGCAGCTTATTCTGCAGTTATAATAATGATATCAGTTGTAACAACAATAATGAAAAGTACATCCGTCGATAATGATTTCTCGCAAACGCCGTCCATCCGCTGTTCGGGCGGCCGTTTTCTTGGGAAAGGATTGCTCCGAGAGCCACTCCCGGCCATGGACTTTCCCCGGGAACCCGTTCGAGTGGGGTTTTCCACGAACCTCGGCGGCACAAAGGAAAACCCATGGGTCGCTACAGATCGGAATGGGAGTTGCTTACAAACATTAATTAAGTAAATGTAACTCAACTGTAACCATCAAGATTAATTCTTTTTCCTTCCTCCAGTCTCCATTGCTTGGCGCTATCTCTTTGCTTGCTTTCTCTTCCCCACTCACTTTTCCCTTTGTATCTTCTCTTCTAACCGCACAAATGTGATCTTTTCTTGTGTCTTTGTTTTCGATAAAATTTCTTTCTCCGATCCTACCCTTCCGTTTTTGACAGTAGGTAATTTTTTGGTGATTCGACAGCTTATCTGATGGAATTAATTATCGCGAAACTGAAAGGAAGGCGTGTGCGTTTTTGTTTTTGCTTTATTGGGAAATCATCGGGTTGGAAAACCGACCACCGATGGGAAGCAAACAGAAGTAATAAAATAATTAGATCCTTGTAACGGCTTGATTGCACATGCTGTATTTTTTTTACCGGGTGTACATTCTGTGGCGATTCGTTATGATTGCGTTGAAAAGGGCTGGGGAAATATAATTTGGAAAATTAAATGAAAACAGAACTTTCCAATTAAAACAAAGTAAATCTCCAAATTAAATAATTAGTTTATTTTTCATCCATGATTTGAAACACAAAATAAAAGTACTGGTTTGAAGGGCTTTACTTACTTACTTACTTACTTACTAAGCAGTACAATAACATACAGATTTATATCAAAATGATAAATGTTTCATACATAACCTTTACTAGTTCTACTACACATACTTAATTTATTGATATTTAGGTAAATATGTTTAGTGATTAAACTTAGTTTTATGCATTGCATTTGAAGTTTCGCACGTTCTATTTCGTTACAACCGTTTTTAAAAGAAAGCTTATTTATAGGTTTTCCAATATTGATAGAAGAACTGGAACCATATCTCAAAAAACCTTTCAGCTAATGAAGATCGGTTAAAGAATATTTTGTGCATTTATACCTTATACCAAATCCAAGTAAATGCAGAAGTCAGTCTCCAACTTCTCACGATGTGCAGAAAAGGGAACGTTAAAAGTCGGCACGAACGGCGATTATTACTTCCACTATCTGATGCGAGGTGCACAACGAAGTTGTACTGTCTCTAATTATCTTCAGCATGCAAATTTAACACCGTCGCAGCCTCACTCACAGCCTGGAACCCGGGACGCTGGAGGACAATAAATAAGCGCTTAATCGTCGCGGAATCATTCACCGGAGTTTGCGACCTCCGCACAGCATAAGCGCCTCCGTGCAGCGCCACACGACACATGCCAAGACACACGCGGCCAGGCAAATGGAAATGTGTTGCAAATGCAGATTTCATCAGCATCGGTGAATTGGTGGAGAATCCTGCCATGGCCACCGTTCGCCGGTTCGACGGAAACCGATCTAAGTCCCACTCGTTCCCCGCAGAAGATCTAAATTTAGCCGCTACCAATCTCTAGTCACGCTTCGGTTGGCTTACTTTCGGAGGCTGAATAAACATATGGAGAAGACGAAACGTTCAGCGAAAGAGGCAAAAAAACCGTTCTCCTTATAAACCTTACCTAACTTTCAAAACCCCGAGCTGCCGTATTTCCATCCGCAGCCGAAAAGAAAACGCTCTCGGTCTCGGCTGGCGGCTTACGTGTGCCAAACAAATTACCTCAATCTTGGCGTCCAACCTCCTAGCGAGGCCCGGCAACGGTCGGGGATAATTGAATCTGATGTTTGATATATCCTGCACAATTTATCCACCAACACCTTCCCGGAACCCACGAAGGGATTGCTTGAGCGGGAAGCAAGCGAACAGCGTAGCGCGGGGAACCATATGCCACTCCTGATCCTGACCCCGAGATCCTCGGTGCCATTCGGTTTGCCTTCTGCGAGGCAAATTTGTGCATGTCGCCCCCTGGTAAGTGGTCGTGTTGGCGCATTTCGTTAAACTTCTGCCCTGTTTGCCGTATCCATTGCCATTTGCGCAACATTACGCCTCGCAAATGTACGGTCGGGATTAAGTTAGCGACCAATCGCGGCCTTGTTGGTTTGAGACGGCAAGCAAAACGGTACAACGTCGTACACGGGGAGATCCAATAGAGTTGCATTTGGGACGGAACGCCACAACGAGTCACCTGAAGAGTGAAATGAAGGAGCCTTTTTTTGGGTCGAATCGTGGAAATGCCTCAAGTATGTACAAGAAGTCAACACGAGCTGCCGATTGCCTAAGCTTTTGCCCGTCGAATGAGGATGGAAGGGCCCGACACCAAAAATCATCGGTTAGACAATGGGTTTGCTTCATCATTTCTTAGAAATTATTTTTGAGAGACAGTTTTTGTTCGTCATAATAGTAGTTGAACTAACGTAAGGTGAATAAAAACATGAGGATAATAATATAAACATGAGGATTTCTATTAGAAAATAAAAAATAAACAAAAGATTAGTTGGCAGATTTAACATGTAGAAATTGCAATTTCTAATTTACAAATTTTATAACAAATCAATTATTGTTTAAGAAAACAATAGTTGTGGAAAAGAAATTAAGTCAATACTATATTAAAATAGAACAGTTTTCCAGACTCTAACTGTCCCTACAATAGTAATTTTAACAGATTAATTCATGTATATTTTTTTAGAGGAATCAAAACTATAAAAATACGAGCCTGATGTTAAAAATACCACTATTAGTGCAAAACAAATTTTACCCAAACTGATTACCAACAAAATATATGCAATTTTCCCCACTTGCTAACACGAGCTTGTCGCTCTGTGCGGGGGGGCAAACTAATAATCAACTAAACTCACGAAGTCCTATGGCCTTCGAGCTTCATTCTATTGGCGTTGGGGGCCAAATGCGAGGGCAAAAAAGGTCGCCATCCGGTAGTGGCCGGAGCCGAAAGGAGCGTCGTAATGAAGCGAAATATGGGCTTGCATCGTGGCGTTTCGAGAGAGGGCTGGGCGAAGGTGCAAATGTTTGTATTTATAATATGCTGATCGTGTGCAAACATTAACCTACCACTGGCAGAACTGGCACCCGCCCGGCGATGCATCGGCGCATCGCACTCACGATTACGTTACGGGAAAGCGTACGTTCGAAGCAGAGCGTTTGCATCAAACGCCCTTCCCTATCCTGCCGATGGATGCCTTTGCTCGAAGAGGCCAATTTTGCTAACCATAGGCCGGGAAGAATCCATAGAAAAAAATACTATTCATGCTGCATGGCAAAGCATCGTTTTAGTCGAATGGTGGTAAAAAACTTTCGACTGAAATCAAGTGCCACGCGACTATTTATCCAACATACTTTCAGTTTTTGTTTTTGCTGTAGGTTCAGAACTGTTGCTCTTCCTGGTTTGCCTGTTGCTTGTTTTAAGAGAATTACCGAATTTTATTATACATATTGTCTTTTATTCCTTCAACTTTTCATAAGTATAAACCTTATTTACATCATTACAAAGAAAGTGATGGCATGAATCAAATAAATATACACTACTACTACTTGTGAAATGTTTAATTTGTTAAGTAAAGGGTAGTTTCAATATAAAACAAATAAAAATAGCATTTACTGAACAACCTCATATTTTCACATTGGATACGAATTTAAGACGGTTGTTAAATATTTGCTGTGTTAACATTATTGCAATTTGTCAAAACGAATTAAAAACAGAATCCACAACACAAGCACTTCATTCCGATTCCGTGCGTTTGTCTGACGACGTATAAATTATACTAACAGCTCCACTTAATAACTACCGACACACCATCAACAACAGTCGGTGAAGGTAATCCTCCAGGTACTCCAGAAAAGTCAGAGCATCGCCATCGTCAGGCATTCACGATCCTCCGCAAACCATAGCCGGGGTCTGGTTGAAACGATGGTTAATGTTTTCACTGCTCTCCGGAGGAACCGCTTCGAGCCTCTGCGGAGGCTTCCTACAACACCTGACGTCGTCGCGGCGAACACAAACCAACCGATCAGTAGTGCAGTTGCTACATTTTGGATTTTGCTCGCATGCATGGTTTTTCGCTTTAAATAATTTATTAACCGAATGAATGAATTTTTAATTTGATTTTTCTCTTCACGGCACAGGAATGCTTGAGAGGTCCTTTATATTTTTAACGAACGTAGTGAGTGAGCACACAGAAGCTAGGAGTTGAAACCCTCGTGCAAGCGGACGTCCGGTAGGTTAAGGACGATTCGGTAAAAAGTAAAAGTGAAAAGTGTATCCACGAGACGATCGGTTAAAGAAGACACAGCGAACCAACAGCGGTTACGCAAAATGCGCCAACCTGCTGCAGAGATGGTGGAGGCCGATTCCGCTGAAGCCTTCCAGAGGAGATCTAAGGAGGTCACATCTGGGCATCGACAACGTGCAGACGGACACAACGGATGGACGTTACCTAACCCGAGGGAAGTTCGGGAGTCTCGGGAGAGGTCGGGAGATCGGGAAAGCCTAGGAGACGCCCGAGACGCGATCGGCATCACCAACAGTGCATGCATATGCGCTGGATCTGCACAAGCTGCCTATTATCGACCGACAGATGAATGAAGCTATTGCACCGTGGCGATGGAAAAAGGATAATTCAAATAATCGGACAAGGCATCATCCGCCGCGGACGGTTCCACTGACAGCTCACTTAGTTCGGGATCGTACGGTCCCTTTTAACGGCGCTGTTTTCCTCCTGCTCGCTTGTTTCATCGAGGAACCGATCATTATTGATTGAAGGATGATTGAGAAGTGGGAACCGTACACAGCACGCCATCGTTTGGTTTTATTACTTATTTTAACTCAGAAACTGGATCGGCATAATCGGCCTGACGTAAACGACAAGCGGTTGGTGTAAGTTTAGATCGTTTGTTGAAGAAGTTGTTAAGTTATTTTTCCGGTTGGGAGATTGTTTAGAGCCATGTGGATTGTACCTAGAGATTTTCAAATCGAAATAGATACATTTTGTTTCTCGGACTGAAGTTATTTTCAGAAAATGAATAATCTATCATCTGTCCCAAATAAAAATCGTCAGACAACAGAATTACCCAAAAAACTCTTTAATGTTTTGACAATCTTTCATTTAGCAAACTCTGTTATAAAGTGTTTCACAACCAAAGAAAGTCCTCTCTACAATTAGTTCAATGAGTAAAAATTTGTTAAAATTTTGCCTGTAACATCATTCAAATGAAAATTAGTTAACAGCTTTTTTGCATAACTTTGCTATAATATATTGTGTCATAATATTTGGATCCTTTGTTCATAATTCTCAATTATGATGGTAAAGACATTGCTCTTCCAACACAATGACCTCACAATGCAGAAACGGACAAACATCGGAATAAAATGTCACAACTATTGAATGAGATAATTCCGACGATATCAAACGTAGCAGGAAAAGAAAGTATTTTAAACAAAACACTGCTTTTAAATGTATGTAAAACATTACAATGTACTTGTTGTTCAATATAAGCTCATTGACGTTGAGCGTAAGGAAAACCTCATTAGGTGGTTTGAAAGGTTATCAACACGTAGTTGCTTTTCCAAGATATCTCAAAAGGAGTTCAAGTGTTCAACCATTAAAGTAAAAAATATAATTATAGAACAGTGATTTATTATTCGAATGAGTGATTCGATCAATTTTGGAATTGGAATTTTTTTATTTTTTAAATTTTATTATTATTTAAAAGTCACAATAAACTGCTAAAAGAAATATTTACTTGCCAAAATGTTTATGGAAGACGTATCATACAATTTTTATCTGAGCCACTTCAAATCAAAGAGAAAATCCCAAATAACTCCAAGAAGATTTTGGCGCTCTCCAACCCTCAAAACGATGCAAAATTATATTCGTCAGCTGCTGCTGGAAACCTGCATGCCGACGAGAATGATGTAAACCGTTTGTGAATCAACCAACGGGCAGGATCGTACTGGGAGATTGACTGTTCTTGAAACTATGTAAATAACTGCACATCACAAAAGATCACTACGATCTGACTGACCTGTGGGCGAACTGATGATCAACGTTGGCACACCCGCGTTTTTCCTGGACGTCCCACACAATTTACCGCGACGAAGATTGCATCTGAGACAGCACTTGCAAATATTAGACAAATTTGCAGGGCTCCCATCTGGGTAACCCTTCTGGGAATTTCGTAATGCTAGACCACCAGCAACCTGTAATTTAAACATTATTTCTGTTACTCACTGTAGCCCCAAGACCGATTTTCGATGCATCCATTGTCGAACCATTCGATGTAAACTATGGGTGAAAATAAAATGCTAGTACTTTAACTTACTGTTTATTGAGTAATTCCGTTTTCAAAAAATATTCATGCGAAAAAAACCGTATATCTAATTCCAATAATGGCAAAAAATCCTTGTCGAATGTCGTTGACAATTTGTCAAATTTGCAAAATAGTCGTAAAATGGCTCAAGAATTAAAAACCAATAAACGCAGACAAATCATATCATTCCTACAACCAGTTCGATTCAATGATCTTTATCATCCATGATAATATTCTTCCAAAAACTTTACGGAATATAAAATTTTTATGTTTATATATTTTTTCTCAAAATAAACTAAATTGAGACCGCACTTATATTTTATACAATTACATACAAATCAAGTATCATCATAGTATGAACGACTTAAATATAATAATTTTATTTTTTATTATTTTTTATAACAACTTTCAAGTAAGTTAAACATGCAACCATAAATTCTTCTAATGACAAATATTTCTAAACGTATATTCACTACTTGTTTGGCCATTTGAAATAATTCGGCTTGAGTTGGGTAGTAACAATGTTCCTCATTCCCAACTAGCTTCAGCTGGCCCATTACTTCTCAACCCAACCCAGGCCAGTTGAAAGACACCTTGCACAAAACGATTGTAAACCGGACGCGGCACGCTTCATTACGGGGTCATATATTTTCGCAACACCATCGGCAACACATCATGTTGCAAAAATGGGAATAAAAAATGTTCCTAGGATACTGGGCACGCTCACCATACCATCACCACCTACGTGGACGGGGACTATTAATTTATTAATCTATAATCAAGTTTTACTTTCGTCATAAATCTCGCTCCCAAACGCGATTCCTCCCGGTGCGGCCACGTTTGCCACCCGGCGGCGGCCGCAATCACGCCTCAAAACCCGCTCATCATGTGATTCATCATACGAACGGAGTTTGTTCGCATGTGTGCATTTGTGTGTGGATGTGTGATGAATGTAACCAGTAGTATCGTATTCTAGGTCTAGGCATAGGTTCCTTGCCTGGACACATTTTGGTCAAACGGCGATCCGACGGGAAACGTTGCTCAGCGGAGTGCATTCTCCGTTTTCGCGAATAGGACAAAAACTTGGAGTCTTTTCGCATGATGACGGTTTCATCGTTTGAATGTTGAACATAAAAGATCACCTAAAACCTACCACACGCTGTTGACCACTAAGCGATTTTCTCGCCATACCTTTCGTTTCAGTTTGTGTTGGATGGATATTCGTGCGTGAAATAGGGATATCTGAACGCTTAACAGAACGTGGTTTCCCGTGATTTGCAAAAGAGGGCGTCATCGGAGTAATTGCATCACATTCAACATCGTTATAAATCCCATCAACAGTTGGTGTAATAATAACAAATTATTTCAATTTACTGCGCCTAATTAGAATGCAATTAACTTCGGAATAGCTGGGTGTGTATGTGCGTAAAGGTAGAAATGGCGATGATGATCCGTTTTTCAAGCGAATGGATTACAACAAACGGATCTTTCTGAGTCATACGTCCTTGATAAGTACTTCTAACTGCTAGGACCGAATGACCGAATGCACTTCGTTGAGGCAAGATTAACAGAACAGCATACTTAGGAGCAAATTTTTGTAACAATGTTTAATCCGGTTGCTATTGAGCTAAAGCGTTACAGAAATCCTTGAATTGAGGTTGCACATACTCATGCATGTGATTTTAAAGCACGGTAGTATATGGATGTGTATGGATGAAATCGGACATACGATGTTATTGTATGAAAAATTCAAATCGTATGATTATATCTGGTCGTCTTATGCGTTTTATCTTTTATTCAAAATGGATTTTATGGACCTGAAATTGAGAAAAATATATTTAAGATCTTCTTGTCTTCAGAGATTTTAAAAATACAAGAAACACTTGCCAATAGGAGGTCCGATAAAACCGAATGCGTCAAGGACTGACACCTGACTTATACTTTTTTGCAAGACATAAGTGAATACGGGTAATAATAAGAAATCGATTTACCTTCCCATAATATCACCTCTCATCACATAATATCAAATCATATTTTAACTACAAAGTAGGAAAATTAAAAAATTACTTCAAATTCAAAAACCACAATAGCTTCTTCCACAATGTCAAATTCAGTAGTATGAATGCATCAAATTCTGAAAAAGATATTTTGTATAAAAATTAAATTTAGTTGATAAATTTTACGCCGAAACCTAACTTAGAAATTTACTACAGACTTTTAATTTCCAACATTCCTCTAGAAATCTTGATCATTTTTACGCTTCAATTTTAGTTTTCATAGTTTCGACCGCTCTGATCATGCTTGTCCATTTGAAATTATGGTCGTTTACTCAAAGAGAAGTAGTTCTATAGTAGGAATATCTATAAAATTCAATTTAAGAATTTAGTTACGCACATCCTTAGAACGGTTGTACTTTGAAACAACTTTATAACATTATCAAAACGAGATTTTTTCTGCTGACTTAAAATTCAAAGAACATCCATGCGCCATCCCCCACATGATGGGTTTCCCGGATTAGTGGACCCAGGTTAAATTTCAATTAGTTGAAAACTTTACGGAATTCTTCTCCACCCTGCAGGCTAAGAAGCGTCATTCGAAAAGTGTGTAAAAAACTTTGCTCGTTAATAAAAATTTTCTTGGCATCCCCTCGGTTTGCAAATGCCGCGCAAATATGGCTGCCTTCCGGGCTGGACAAGAATAGCTTAAAAAAAACCAACCACCCCTATTGCAGATAAGGAAAAACCTAAGGAAGGAAAAAATAGAACTACCACCTCTCCGTGCGTCCTAGCCAACGGTTGACGATGGTGTGTTCGCGAAGCTGGTAGTTGTGTCCGAAGCGCGTGTTCTGGCGAAGAGTGGGTTTTAAAAAATGCCACGAACTCACACAAACTCCAATCTGGTATCCTTCCTCCGCCAGCTTGCTTCTTGAGGCTTCCGCAAATGCGCTGATTGCAAGGATACTTTCTTTCTATTTTCCAACTACCACAGCCTTAGGCACCGGTCGCCCTCCCGTGCAAGAGTGTGTATGTACGACAAATTGACCAACCTTTGCGCTCCAACGAGAACAACTCGAGGGACACGGGAAATGGCGGGGAACATGAAAAAAACTGTACGTTTTCCCCGGGAAGCTTCCGATGAAAAGTATTCGCAAAGAAAATGCGTCCCACCCCATCCGAATCGCACACGTTGTGGTGTTTGTGATTTGAGGAAGCATCAGGCAGCCATATTGATTTTTTCCTGCACAGTTTTTGTTGCCTTTTCGCTCACACGCCGAGGGGGTGTCAATCTTATCTCCCTCCGGATTTTCCCATTCTACGATATTTCACCCCTCACAGAACGGTCGCTCGATGAGCGGAAAGTTACGTTGGTTTGGGAAAGGAAGAATGGAAAAAAATGTTAGGGTGGTGAAAACACCCCCTAAAAATGAAGGCGGGTGTTTGGTTTTCAAATCTAGGAATGATATGGAAGGTGGAAACAGAAAGGAAATAAAGTATAAGAAAGGAATGAACGAATAATGAAAACTCTTTCGCTTCCGAATGGTGATTGTACTGATCAATCGGAATAAATAGCGGTTTCATACTTCTGAATTCTATAATACTGCATCAGGTTTTTTGTATCATAAATGACAAATTAATAATTTAATTAAATATTTCTATCGAGAAAAATTGTGTTATATCATTTTGTCCATTTTCGTATAGTTCGTTATCCTACAGTGCAACGGATTTACGAAATGTTTCATTCGCGTCATCTATGCTAAAAAGTTTGAACTAACCGATTCGACGAAGGTGAATCGGTGGTAGAGTTGGATAATTCGGATTCGGTTTTATGAATCTGAATGACTCTTTGCTACGTTTAAGCAGGGATTATTGAATCTTGGAATAACAGATTCCACTCTGTTTCAAGGGAAAATCACGTTCAATAAAGTTGTTTGTCCTTTTTAATGGTGAATTGTGTAAACCAGGTTAAAAATAAAATAAATTCATTTTTTATTTCAATTTAATAAGTAATCTTGGTCAAAAGGTAAATACTACCAAGGTTACTGAAACGTAGAGAGCGCTCTCACGCAACCTTGGTCAAGAAAGAAAAACACAAAAACACAAACAATGGTGATTCAACAACTGTCGAAGTGTAAAAGTCGATACACAATAACAAGCTGCTTGCGTTCTTTGTTTCGCTCTCTATTTTGATAACATTCGACGGTATTAGATGTTTTGACCGCATTCTACGCATCCCATTTCGTCACGCTAAACTGTGTCAGCGTACGAACTTCGCACTTGTCCAGTTCTAGTCACGAAATAACACTCCACACCAACAGTAGCAGCAGCAGCAGCAACAACAGCAGCAAGATGGAACCGAGCGAGGAGGATGCGAAAATCCCCTTGAAGCTAGCGCAAATATCGATCGACAAGTTCAACCAAACGGTTCCGCAATATCTGGCAGTGCTACGCAATCACAAGTGTAACATCGAAAAAGCGGGTTCGCTTAAAAACTGGGAGAAGGTCAAACGGGAGCAGATCAATGCGACGCGCATTGTCAAGCAGATCAAATTCATGCTCGTGGAAATAGACAAAGTGCGCAACCGGATACGGGCCTGCGATTGCGACAAGTTCGATGCGGGTATCGAGGGTACGAAAACGAGTGCATTCAACAGTATGGCTGAGTACATGGGTAAGGAGGGCAGACAGACGGGTGTCAGACGATTGGTTCATTCAGTAACACGTAAACATTCCCTTTCTGTTCCACAAACAGCAATGCAACAAACGATACGAGCACAAAGTGCCAAAGACTATGAAGAGCAGTACGGTGAGGAGGGCAGCGAAAGTGCGTCCCAGTTTCCGACCGGTGGTCGGCTAGCTTTCGTCCCACAGATCACCAGCTCGTTCAACATCGAAGACCACGAGCTTCAGCAGCGTGAAGAATGCTTCCGTCAGATGGAACACTTGCAGCGCGAAATGGAAGACATTCAAGAGATCTACCAAAAGGTGCACGCGTTGGTGCACGAACAAGGCGAAACGGTTACCCGGGTGGAGGAGAACGTTGACGTTACCCAGATCCAGGTGGAAGCAGGAGTGACCGCGCTGCAGAAGGCACTGGCCTACAAGAAAGCGGTCTACCCGCTGGCGGGGGCCTTTCTGGGCACTTGCATCGGTGGCCCGATCGGACTGGTAGTGGGCCTGAAAGCGGGTGGCCTAGCGGCACTGGGCGGAGGGTTGGTCGGATTTGCCGGAGGAAAGTTTATCAAAAATGTTGACGCCATTCAGGAACACGATGAGGTGGATTCGAATGATAGCGCTACGGAGGCAACGGCCGGTGCTCTGGTAGAATCGGGAGAAGCTGCCCCGATAGTGTCGAAAACTTGACAGTTGCTCAACCGGTGCACGATTCAGTAACTATCGATGGCGGAGAAGCTACTATTTTATTGATATTCCATGGAACTAAATGTTGCTAGGTGTTCTAGAAGCGATACATAAGTCTCGATGTCGAAAGCTTACCACATTGGTCTGTCCATGTCCACGACAGAAGATGGAAGGCGCAGCTAATCTCGCATTTCCTTCAAGTTGTTAATTTTTTGTAACGAATAAATCATCCAGTACACTGTTCTTTATGTTACCGTAAGGGCAAAATAACAAAGATCGTTTTATTTACCTCAAGCGATATTCTTCCAGGCGCTGTTCCTATCGATAAAGTGCATCCGTCTACCACGGAACTGACGTTTTTTAACAATTTTGCCTTCCTTGCGCTTCTTTTTAGCGTCCTCCTTTTTCTTTTTATACCAAACGGGGTAGCTGCCGAACTGATCCCGTTTCGTTTTGGCGTTGAACACGTGCTTCACGCTCGATTTCGGGTTCACAATTTCGACGTACTCGTTGTGGTCCACAAGATCCGCCGTTTCCTTCTTGAAGATTTCTTCCGTCACTTCGTCCTTCACCTTGTCCAGCTCCTTTATGCGTGAAAGTAATTGCGCGTTAGAAATCCAGCAATCCCAAACGTACCGACATCAACGGAATCTTGCACTTACCTCTTTCTGTTTCTTTTGCACCGTGATATCCTTGATTTTTTCCATCAAATCCATGCCATCTTCGTCGAGGAGTCCGAGAGTTTTTTTCAGTTTCTTCAACTCTTTAGCCTTGTTCTTCTCACGCTTAATCGCCTTGTTCTTGTTGCGTTTTCCCTTCGAACGGGCCGTCATCTTGAGGATGAGGTTGGTTTTGGTTCGTTTACTACACTATCGGTAAAACAAACTCTGTGTTTGTATCGTTTCAGTGCTATTTACACCGAAAATAACACAAAAATAGCGGAGATGCAAGAAAAACGTGCAAGTCTCCGACAATGTTGTGTTTTGAAAGGAGTAGTGTTGGCAAAATCGGGAATGGGAAGATTCAAAGATTCCATCTCTTGACGGTTTCTAAAGGATTGGATCCCCTTTGTTGGATTCGAATCAGATTTAATTTGTTCGATTGGATTCGATTCTGGCTTGACTTGATTCTTAGAATCTCTAGATATGAATCTATTTGAATTTAATGTGATTCGGCAGAGGCAATATAATGATTTCAATTTACTCGAATCGTACGCTGGTAGATTGGATTTCGAATGTATTTGTTCTTCCATTTTTTATGAGTAAATTTTATCATTAGTCCATTTTTTTAATGCATACATGTTATGAAATTTAGGGATCCGGAATTGTAGATCCTGATTTTCAACTAGATTTGATTCGAATGATTCGAATCTCACCAGAAGCACGTAGAACAGCCGAGGTATAACAGTCAAGGTATCTAGCCTATTTATCTAAGCACCTTTCTTTTGAACTGTGCTTGCTTCGCGCAATATTTGAAAAGCAACGCCAGTAAGAAAGGTTTCAGTGGAACCGGACATTTAACAGGGCTTCATTTGCAGTTTCCCAGTGTTCGCCGAGAGATCTTTTCAACGTAATTTACCATTTTTCAAAACGCCAAAATGGTCGATAGTGGCAAAATTTGACATTCCGCGATGTTTGTTAGAACATCGCCAAAGTTTGCTATATAAGTGCAAGGTCAAGAGAATCGCTCCTTTCTACAACGCCATTGTTTTGACATTACCTTCAACACGTAATATTCTCATGTACTTTTCTTCGGTAAAATTGAATGAAAACTCTGATATCGTTCATTTTATTCGACCGGAATGCTAGTGCTTCTGACAGTATTGAAGTAAATCGCTTCCAACTGGTAATATGCTAAAATAATGTAAACAGCTTAATTCCAAACTGTCAAACATTTTCCCTCGCAAGTTATACTGTACCTATAGACCTTGTTCTTACACAAACCTTGAACAGAAGCTATCAAGCGGTGCAAACTCTACGAGTAAACAAAACTATAAGTTTGTAATAAATATTTTTGTGTAATTTGCCCAAATATCCCGCCCGTGGCTCTGAAGGCAGATACACTCAAGCGCGCGACCAGTTATTCAATCCGTTAGATTTACCTTCGCCTGAATCAACGAGCAGCGAACGTAAAATGGAAGTAGATATGCGTTATGTGGTGGACCGAGCGAACGACCTGGAGGAGCAGCTTTCGATCGGTTATCAGAAGGCCTACTCCTGCAACCTACCGATGGTAACGAGGCAGATGTTCTGGGACTACATGGTGCGCCTAATGAAGACAGTCGCCGGCAACGATGGTCAACTGAAGATGCTGTAAGTATCGTAGCGCTTGTGGACCGCAAGAGCAGTCCGTGCAATGGTCTGTCGGTCGCGCGCCGCAGTGGCAACCAACGGATTTCGGGCTGTCGTTCACGGAACGTCAATCTGAATATGGCAGATATGTCATTCTGTCCACCCGTCACCGAATCTGACGCTCCCTCGCAGACCCAGAGTCATTGCAGCGAACTGGCAGGATGCTGCTGCAATTTCCCCCAGTTGCGAATTCCCGAGTAGGATGTTGTGGGAGGGCACGCGGTGGTGTGGTGTGTGTATGTTTGTGCCCGAGCGCGTGTGTTTGACAACACATTAGGATGCAGCAGCAAAAATGAATTCTTTCCTTCCTTACCCGTTCCTTGTTGTTCCATTGCAGCCAGGCCAGTGCGGCAAACAATGCCGAATTCGATGACGATTCGGTCGGATGCGTGCAGCTGAAACGGGAGGACTCCGGCTGCACGCTGAAGGGACAGATTCATCTGATAAGCCCGAGCGACGATGGCGAGAGTGCGGAAATCAAAATCTACCAGCTATCGGTCGTGATAGACGAGGAGAACCACAAGATCGAGTCGGCCGAATGCAGCGACTGCACCGAGATTGGCTTCTGTCAGCATACGATCAGCTTCCTGCTATGGCTGCACAGCCAGAACCAGCTCGGTACGCACCAGGAGCTGGAGTGCTTCTTCCGAACGCCGCTCGTCACCGAGCTGGAACAGATCCCACCGAAACCGATCCTGAACAAAACGAAGGCTAAAAATTTCATCCGCGAGATCGTGCACGGTCTGCAGACGGAAGACATCGATTGTCCGCTGCGATGGAATTTTTCATCGGTGAACAAAAAGTACTCCAACCTGTCGATCCACGAGCTGATCATGTGCACCGTAAAGAACGGGTACGATGTAAACCAGTTCTTGGAGCACGCGCAAGCCGTCGTCGGCTCGTCGACGTCCGTGCTGGCGGAGAAGGTAAAATTTCAACCCCGCTTCTACCCCTGGTTTCAAGAGCTCCGGTACGGGCGCATTACGGGCGCGAAGGTGTACGATTGTGCCAACCTGAACGTGGCCCGGTCGCTCCTGTACGAGACGATACTCGGCTGCAACAAGGAGCTGGACACGGTCATGCAGCGGAAGAAGCTTGCCATTCGCCAGCGGCTCGAAAAGTACACCAAAATGGTGTACGAGAATCCGCGCATCACCATGCACCCCTCCTATCCGGTCATCTTCGACATCCCGGACGGCATCTGTCAGTCGCACGTGGTGGAAATCAAGTGTCCCCGGTCGCGCGAGCACATGAAAAAGTACGTCACCAACGATGGCAGCATCAACGAGAAGTACTACCTGGAGATGCAGGTCCACATGCTGCTGTACGGCAAGACGCAGGGTGTGGTGTGCGTGGCCGATCCGGACTTTGACAGCAACAACGATCTGTACATGCACTCGTTCAATCTCAACAAGCCGCTGGCTACGAAGCACCTGCTGAAGGCGGTGGACTACTGGAAGAACAACGTCTTCCCGGAACTCGTCAACAGTTGGTCCGAGTAGAGCGGGCAGGGCTATTGCAACTTCTTTTAATCGGGAGAGATAAATATATCGCAGTGCCACCCAACCACCCAACGACGATAACGGCACGAGTTCAGCGAGAAAAGGAGAAAGCAGAAAAAAAGGAACCTTCAGGCAGGAATCAGTGGCACGCAACGCGATTTTAGTATATCTTATATTTTATCTTTCTTCTTTGACAACACACCCACACACGTACACCAATACAGACACACACACATACACACAAATACACACAAACACACGCACACACAATAGCGAGTTAAGGACAATAAATGTAAGACTTTCATTCTAGAACATAGCACGACATCGTCTGGTTAACTAAAGTCATATACTATCGGGGTTTTTTGTAGTGGTTCTTCTTTTATCGGCAGTTTCGGACATCATTTCTTCCCACTGGCAACGGCGATTGAACAAAAGTTGTGTCTCAGGATTCCACATTCCGCCGGTAAGGGTCGTTGCGGCCGTTCTCTTCGTGTCCAACTCCAAACCCAATGGTCAATGGACCCGATTGCCGTAGTCTACGGGAGGAAATAATCGATGCGTCTGTGGGAGCAAAAGAGAGACATACGGCGGATAGTTTTTTAAATGCAGCTCGCTGCTTTTGGTCAATTATTGCTAATTATTCCTACCAGTCGGGCAACCTGTGATTTCAACACCGACACGGCATCCATTGTGTATTGCACTTTTTTGTTGAGCTCCTGCTTCTCGTTGTACGATCGTCGTTCCTCATGGGAAATCATCTGCGGGGGAAAGGAAAAGGATGAATATTTGTCGATCAATGAGTTTTGGTATTTGAAGAAAGATTTGCTTAACCATACCAACTGACCACTGATATATAATTTACCGTCTTTCGGTCACAGAAACTCTCTACGGAGAGAGGCCTAATCTCACTAGGGGATGTTGAGCCAACTAAGAAGAAGAAGTTGCTTAACCATAACGTGAATCATGATCGGGGGGTATTATTTTGGATTTTTCTTGCCATCGATCCACGCTTGAGGATGTCAGGTAAGAGATTCTAGAATTTTGTAATATTTCATAAAATTGAACGAATATGAATTTCAGTGCAATTTTCAAGTACACGTTCATGAACCTCGCTACACGTTGATGAACGTATTTTTAAAAACCAGAATGATCATTTTTTTCAGGAAGTCTAATATGAAGATTACCTTCCAGTTTGGTTTCAGCAACCACTTCAATGTATGAACTATTGAATATTGTCATGTACTAAACTCTGCTCTTGGTAAATTCAAAAATGTGGTTATTACTTTCCCTAAATTTCTTTAAAATGAAATTTGAGCGCTGGAGATCCTGGTATGATGATATAAATAATCTGAATGATCTAAATTATTTAAATCAAACAGAATAAATTTCACCAAATACAAAATAACGTAACGGGAAAGCGTTTCGATAGTCGTGATTCAAATTTGTAGGAGAAAATGTCATAATCATCAAAACTACAAAAATTCAAATGATGTTCAAGACAAATGGCAAATGTTAGTTATTAATACACTGTGAAATATTTCAAATGAGATCCGTTTAGCTTTACCCCGTTGGTCCCAACAATTACCTGTTCCAACTTTTTTAACCGAATATCCAAACTGTCGTAGTCTACGTCGTTCTCCATGTCGCGTGCTTCCGTAGCAATGTCGTTCGTTTCATCTGCAAAGAAAGAAAAAGCAACATGTCGCATAAAGCCACGTGTCTGATAACAGCTCCTCCACGTGGCATTCCTTCCTTGTGCCCGCCGTAGACATTACCTATTTTTCTACAACTCTGTCGATCGCTCTGAAGCATAAACCCATCGCGGCACGTGCAATAGTACGAACCTTCCGTATTGTAGCACGTCTGATCGCACGGTTTGAACTCCTTGCACTCGTTTACGTCCAACTCGCAGCTCTTGCCGGTGAATCCGGCCGGGCAGGAGCAACGATCCGGAGCCACACACTTGCCACCGTTCCGGCACGCCGTTTGGCAGATTGCTGTGGCGACATTTGGTATTGTAGATTAAAATATTTATTTGGAAAAGGGTTACACTTACGCTTCAGACAGCCATCGGCGATGGTCGTTGTCGTTTCCCAGCCACGACAGCAGGTTTCACGTTTGGCCACCGGATAGCTGTATGTGCTGCTGGCATGGACGAGAGGAGAAGAATCTTTAACATTCGTACGCTAAATTTTACTACGAACTTGAACCATTTACTTACCGCTGCCCGCAGTTGGCCGCATCCAGGCAGGGTTGCATCGAGTGGGACGTCCTTATCGCTTTCCTATACATGTATACGGTGCATACGTTTTTGCTGAAAAAATAACAATAGAAAAAAAGCTAGAGAAAATCTTCCCTACCACTTAACCTAAGAACGTAATAATCCAGCCCTCCCTGCACTTGAGGTCAAACGCAACACGAAGAGCCAAGTAGTAAACGGCTAATGGTTGTTTGTGAAAACGAAAACAGAAGAAAAACAGCAAACTGGAAACCCCGCCACCATTAAGGCGACCACGGCACAAGAGCAATTGTGGTTATGTTGCGTCGTGCGAAAATTGCACTTCCTGGCTGCAGTTAATCATTCTTCAAGGCCGCCACCAAGTGACTTGCACTGTTCTAATGACTCTGCTGGTGTTGTTCTCGCACCGTGTTGATTGAATAGTAGCGCGAATGCACTCTCGGTTCGCAGACCGAGATGGAAACCATTAGCAACAGACGCTTTTTCACCGCTTTTCGGTGGTTCATTTGTGGAACGCCGGAAATAGCACGCGGTTGTTTATTTTGTAACCGTCCAGTAATAATGAAGAAGAGAGTAATTTATTCATTTATTGACGATGGTCAAAATTTGCCTTTTCTTAAGTTGTAAATAATATGAGTTGCGGATGCAAATAAATTTGGCGGAAAACTAAACAAACCATTTAAGCGATACCAGTGATCTTATTTGTCTCCTCAAGATAATTCTTTTGAATTCTGAAATGTAGGCAAACTATACAAGATTTATCGGCGTTTACCACTTTCTTCCGCCGTCGAAGAAACTCCATAAGGAAGATAGGATAAGAATTAACGAAAAAATCCAAATTGCTTCACATGACGATTCGTAACCAATTTTCAAAGAAGGAAGCCAATATACTCTTGATTATTGTTGATATATATTTTTTTTGATATCGCAAGCATGACTCCTTCTTAAATTCCAATCACCCATGATCATTCATAACCATATTTTTTAACAACTTCAGCACACTACTACTATATTGGTGCAATATTTCTAGAGTTTCGTGGCAAGTGCCGAATTGTCTGTCAGCCACTATGTATATCATCGGCAGTCAACGTGTTAATCGATTTAAGATTTAACAGTGACTGAAAAAAAACTCAGCAATAGGATAAAATATGAACTTATAGTTTTTAAAGCAGAAAGTCAGGATACATATATTTTAGATTTAGTGAATTTGGCACAACCGTGATCCAATTATCAAATGTTTGCGCAAAAATTAGGATCTTCCATTACTTTCAAGTCGTTTTAGTTTAATGCCTTATCCGTGCCAAAAACGTTTGTGATGTTTAGGAAAAGGGTTATTTAGGCACAAAGCCCGATAACTTAGCATCTAATGCATTAATAAGGTAAGCGACTTTATAGTCTATAGTGCACCTAAAAACATATTTTATTTTATTCTAGTTGATCCAATCAAATGAAGCTTTCCTAGAGATGCCAAATCCTTACGTACTCTCACGTGTATTTGCGTGTGTATTTGAAGAATTGTTGATGACATGACACTTTTGGGTAAGGATATACTACATAAACGTTTATGATGCTCACGTCATGGTACAGTTCTAAAATTAGAAGTTTATAAATTTAGACATTGAATTAATTCGACCAAGTTCGATCGCTATTCTTGTTCCTGCTCCCTTCAACCCACGCCCACCGTCTGATTTCCGCCTATCCACCATTTTGATCCTTGGCTCTGGCGTCGATGCCTTTTTAAACGATCGCTTCCTGTACGCTTGGTGGTGGTGCCAAGAAGCGGCCAAAACAAATTACTAGCGAACACACCCAACTCGGAGAGCACCAAAGTTTGCGTAGAGATCTTGAGTGTCGCATAGTCACGATCGCTGCGTTTGCGATGAGTTGGATTAACGATTATTTAATCACCCGCGAGTAGGATGATCGAGATGAGATCGAGTACGCTAGAAGACGCTGCTTAGAGGAGCGAACCACGCAGTGGCAGTGGACGATAAGAAGGTAAGTCCTCTCGCACCGTCCGAGGATCGTCCGAGACACGCCGAGAACATGCAGCGTCAGATTGGTGACAATTTTATCCGACCGAATCGTCCCCCCACTGTCACCGTCGGTCGACCAATTTCATCTCAGCTCAAGAGAGTGAGCGACAGGAAGAAAAAGAGCGTGAGTCATAAAATGTACGGGAAAAAAACCAACGTTCATCTCGTGAACGCTAATTTTTCGCCATCTCGCAAAATTACCCCGCAAATAAAAAAAACAACCAAAAAATTCTCTTCCCTTTTTACCCAACAATCATTTCACCGAAACTCTCCCCCGGCGAATCTCATCGCAAAGTGGTTTCTCATCAACCATCGGATCGAGACAGGGGTTGACGATTTCAGTTCAGTTCTATCGGAATCGCCAATTAAAGCGGGCTACCCAATTTTCCTTTTCCCTTTTTTTGCCAGCCGGTGACATCCGCGATCGCGAGTGAGGGGTGGATGCCAAATAAGCATTGACTCCAGATGTCAGGATTTTTTTCTTCTTATGCAGCCACGATCGCAGCAGTCAAAACAAAGTCCGAGACCGACTGGCCCCATCGAGAAGACGTGCAGGTTTCGTGCGCCGCCAGTGAAGCTGAGTGAAAAGTGATCCGGACGCGGTCGGTTTTGGGCTGGGTTCAGTCCGCGAAGCAGAAACAAACACAAGTGACAAGTGAGCTTGCTTCCGTAATTATGTCGCCAGTGGGCGAGGGAAGGTGAGGAAGGGTTGAACAAGGTGGGGAGCGTTCGAGTGGGGCCTATCGTACGCTCGTGTGAAATGTGTGTTTATTTTTGTGAAAATACGTGCGATCGTGATCATAATCGGAAGCGGCTCGCTACCGCCAGGCGACAGATTGGATTTGCACTCGTGCAGGCGAAAACATGGCGCCGACCAGAGTGCGAAGCGCTGGGTGGAAAATGTGAAAATTAGCAGAAAATTCATAGTGGAGAAAATGTACGCCCCATTTGTGTTTGCTTGCGTTTTCGAAGAAAACATACGCAGCTAATCAAAATAGCAGCTCAAGGTTTAGGTGATCGTTTGTGTGGCAAATTGTGCGATATCGATTAATTCCCTCGAGTGGACGCCATTTCGTCCCGGTTGATAAGTTCGGAGTGTAGAAAATTGTAGAACGTTCTTCGCTCTGTTCGATTTCCTACGCGCTCTCGAATACGAGCCATCCATGGGTGGCCTTCGCGTTAAAATCTTAGTTTCAACCGAATACAGATGCAGTTTCGCTGGTAAAGTTTGCAAGGGCTAGAAAGGCCACGAGGCGCAGTCCGTTTTTAAGGTCCACTTCTTGCGCTTGCCCTATCACACAGACACCGCTTCGACGACGACGCTGACGACGGAATGGTTTGTTCTGCACGGATGGGTTATTAATAAATTAAATGAAATACGATCATGGTGGCATCTTGCAACTGATATTTGCCAGATCGCCGCTTCATCCGGCGCGCCCTTTTCGCCAGCATCGTGCCAGCGGCCATCTTGGCCACAAAGGTTTCACTCCCTTCCGTGGGGTTGACAGACAATAAATTTGCTTCGGTTTGCTTGGTTTGCAATCGTATCTTCTTCGGCAAGGAGTGGTGAGAAACGAACAGAAACCACCTGGGCGAAAGCGGGGCAAGGAAGCGTTTGAAGTTCAAGTAGAAATAGGTGAACCAGGCGTGACAATTGGTACGACCGGTGGGTGGAAGTGAATAATTATATGGATGTATAGGGGGGAGGTAAGTAGGCTCATTATTTAAAGTTTACTCTTGTTACTAGATCGTACATCCTTTTGTAGATTTAATATATTCATTTGTCATCAATTTATTCAAGATGAAAGGGATATGAATTTATAACGATTATTTTGGCCATACATAAATAACATTCTGTTGGTGAGATTAGCAGTTCAGTTTTGTTTTTTGGGCAGTATGTTCAGTAAATTAATTTACAAATTGAATGGGATGCAGTAGTTCAGGTCCAGGAAAGTCTACGACATAGACTCGACATAGAAGAGCTAATAGACATAGATAGAGCTAATTTGGAAAACACAAGAAAGAGGTCCACTTTTTCCGGTCTTATTGTTACTCAGGACATACTTTTATTTTGAAATGCTTTCATTTTGACGAAAACATAATGCGGAAGAGAGAGAGATATTTTATTTATTTTTTATTTAGATTTCATTTGAAAAAATAAAATAAAAATCGTGTGCTTAAAACAAAATTAGAATCCCAAAACGATTTTTTCTGTTCTATCAGATGGCATATAATTGAATTTGGGAAATAAGTTTCATAATATTTTTCTACACCGGTTTGAATAAACTACTGCTCATTCAATATCATTTATATCTACTCATTAATATCTGAATGTTCAAGAAATGAGGGCATACTTATTTTAAAGAGAAAATTATTACATTCGGTTCATCCATCACATTCTACTCCGCTTTTCCTCATTACCGTCGACTTTGTACGAATGTGACTGGAATTTTTATAAGCATGCTGCAACGTACTTTAATCACCCAATTATCGAATATAAAGCGCTTATAAATTCAAGCTCCACCCGAAATGACTGCAATAAATCCTGCATGTGAAGATTCCTTCGCAAAGGATGTACACTGTCGTACCAAGTCGTTCCACGCGCGGGACGAAAGTGAATTTTTAATTAAGCCATTAACCACGACTTCGAGCCGCCGCGTGGAGGTGGCGTGTCGTGAATTCGAATTTCCTTCGCCCTTCGACACGAGCGACGACAGTGCATCGCAAGGCATAAAATTGCATCGCCAATGCTGCCAGCTGCCCGAACATTGCCTTTGGCTTAAGCTAATGCGATTTGCAACGACGATACCGGGGGAAGGAAGAACGATCAATCAAGGCACCACCACGGATTAGTGATCGGTGCATCGCATAATTCATATGCCTCCGTGCGACGTCATCGGAGGAAAGAATCTGACCTCACGAGGACAGCGCTCCAATGGTGAACACTTCTGCGGTGGCCACTTCACCGTTGATGGGAGGTATCGGATTATTTTAAGAGCATTTTGATTGATTCACAAGGATCCTGCATTCTCAGACGCTTGTTGGTGGTGTCGATGGTTGTATGCACTGCTTCTGGAAGCCAACTTCCAGATCATGGTCGAAATGCGACATTTCACAGTGCAAATAGCTGGCGTAGAGTAGCTGATGTTGTTAAAGTGATGCACGTTTGACAAGACACACATAAAAGATAACATAAGTCCCGCCGCCAAATGCAAACGAAAGATTCTCCACAAAACCCCGACATGGGGGTGGTTCGGTGAAGCAATAAAAGAGTCAAACACATTCAACTCTTGATGCTGGCCGTGCCATGCGGAAGCAGGTGTTATTCAGCAATAAACATAACACCTGTAAAGATGACCATAAATGTCACAAAATTTCTTACGCTTCCTTAAATGTGAGCAACCAATGCCATCAGTTGTTAACAAATCATGTTGAAACACTCTGGGCAGATGCGTGGTCTTGACCTCACATCTATTACAAGCCTTGCCTAGCTTCGAATCTTCCATTCTTAGCATGAGGTACAATAAGGAAGTTACGTGAGTATTTTTCTAAATTCATCAACTAAGGTGTGTGTTGATGATGAGTAAGATGAGTTAACAAGCACGAAACAGGGGAATCCTACGAATGGACTCAACATAATGATTTATGGACAAATGTGTTGCTTTGCTAACAATTTCTTGTATGATAATATAGTACTTTTTTCCATTGTGTTGTTTAGGTCACCTTGGTATTCCAAAATGGATTACGTACAAAACGAAAGATATTAGTTTTGGATTGTTCCAAAAAGGATGCTCGAACCGTAGTCAGTTTAAATATCAAACGATCAAACTTCAATAAATTTATATTTTTGAAATTAATTCATAATCGTCGATTGTTTCTCTTCCTTACACCGCCAGAATTAAAAAATATGCATTTTTCCAGAAGCTGATTTTTGAACATATTTTTTTATTTGCATATTATCTTCTTTTTAAAAATGTTTATAATATTTTTAAGGAAAAAAAGGATAGTTTTATCCCAGAAATTTTCCCATTATCATTTATATTTTTGGATTTGCGCAAAAACATGTTTTACCGAAACTTATGTTTGATATACCGAGAATTGAACACAATTTCTTAAAAGCATTTACCTTCCGAAAAACACATTTCGACAGTTTTCTTTTTGTGATTGCGATCTTAACCCAACCGAGAACGCAAACATTCAACCAGTGTATGGCAACTGATAGAAAGAAATAAGACACTTGATTTTAAATTACAATTTCATAAAACTGAAGTAAAGTTATTCATATTTTAATAAAACGTGAAAAAAATTTCATATGAAAATTATGGGACAATAAAATACAATTGTGTATAATGTCACGTTCCTTTGTTTCTCAATAACAGAGCTCTTGGTCAAACATGTGTTTACAATTGATCTTTTGCTGTAAACTCAATGAGATCATTGAAATCCGATCTCGGCTCGAGCTTTACAGTCTCCGTCTGCGCTTCGTTGTTTCGTTCATTGGCGTATTTTTTTGCAGAATAATCTACCGTAAAATATCATCCCATACACTTATAGAATCGCCCACCACCGAGTCTGGGCGACTTTCGCTCGACGAAGGGCTGGCTCGTACGCTGTCTATGTCGGAACATACGGAACACATGTTCGTTTCCTGCCCGGACGCCCTTTTCCCCGTTCCGCCCTTCGTCGACGCGTCGATTTCTAGTTATTAATAGTAGGACGCGTGCGAAAGCCGCCGACGCGAACACTCAAACACCGGCGAGCTGTGTGTCGGTCGACGGGACGCGTTCGGTCCTGGCAAGGAGCAGCGTCCGAGCGGCTCGTTGAGAAAGAAAGCAGCAAACAAAAATATAACAACAACGAAAAGGGGGCTTGGAGCGAACCGAACAGCATCCCCCTAGCGGACGCTGCGAGTGGCTCGGACCTG
This sequence comes from Anopheles sinensis, assembly GCA_000441895.2. NCBI lineage: Eukaryota > Metazoa > Arthropoda > Insecta > Diptera > Culicidae > Anopheles > Anopheles sinensis. Next base: position 1,226,495 of record KE525297.1, on the reverse strand, counting down.
GCTGGCGGAAAATGCATGGGCACGGACGGGAAAAACCGTCTACGAACGGTGACGACGTACGGTGACCAAAACAGCTCGTGAGTCACGCCAGAGGCCAGCGCGCAACAAAACGGCCGGCCAAGCCCAAGCATGGTGTCTGCAGGATGTGAGTTATGTACGAATGCAATTCTACCGGCCCCTCCTTCTCCTCTTTCCCTTTCTTCACCCGAGCGAGTGCATTGGGTCGTGTGGAATGCGGCAACGGTAATTTTGCACGGTTCGTTACGCGATTACGCGATTGAACAGGGAGCGGAAGCGGTTCACGAAGAAGACTGAAGGAAGGAAAAAGCAAGGAAAGGTGGGAAAATCGCCATATAGCCGCGTTCGGGAGAAGGATCGTTTGCACGCAGAGATAACTAACGGGTTGTGCTGAGAAGGTGATAAACACACCCGCAGTTTTCCACTTTCTATCGATCGTTAATGCAGAATATCGTTGGTGGTTAAGATTTCGAACGTTCGTTCCCTTCACCATGCATCCATTGCATGGATGAAATATTGTAATGCGCTAGCAACGATTGCATTAGCACATTGACCCACTATCATAAATAATTCGAAGAGATGGTGTAGTCAGAGCACACATACACACACGGATAAAAACCCCACTCGATGCTACCGATAACGATGGTAGGGACATGTGGGAAATTCATTTCACGCCGATCGCCGTTTGACGACGAAAAATGACTTATTAGCCCATTGCGAGATGATTGGTGTCACGAAGGCTGCGGAATTATCTCACGATTAAAGCAAAGCTGATGTCGTTATAACGCTCTTGTCTTCCATTATTCATCATTTGGAAAGGGAATAGTCATTACATCGTTAAAACTGTCAAAGGGCCTATCCGAAGGTGGAGTGAGCTAGAGGAGAGAGATGTAACTAGTCAAATTGCATAGAAGAAATCAGTGAAGAAATATTCTTTGACAATTAACTTTAATTATCGAAGACGAAACAAAACCTAAAAAACTAAAAAAGTAGTAATTCTCAAACAACTAAAATTACTTTTAAAACAGATTTCGGACCGGATCCGATAAGAAAGCTACAAAAGTGTCCTTTGCTCGGAAAAATAAATAGCAAGGATTCAACAGAATTACATTGCTTCGTTTGTATCTAAATTGCCAAAAATGTGTGTATATTCGACATGCAAAGTTGACAAAACACACCCAGCATTAAGAACAATAATATTATTCATTTATCATTATAATCCTAAAATTTTATATATTTATTAAATTTATTTTAACATCAATTGCTACTTGCATAAGTCAAATGATGAACGTTAATCATTTTTTATTTGACCTATGTTACCAATTGTACACTGTAGAGGACTGCAAAAACTTTTCCAATTGCATCCAAAAGATCTACAGCTGCTTTCTCATGCGAATCAGATAATAAAAAATCTTCTTGCACCTCATAACAGATCCCAGCGGTTGTTAGATTGGCCCCCGAATGCATTCGTTCAATTTATAATAAAACACATTGAGGCTGATGCAAACAAAAAACCGTCCTTGTTTCACTCCTCGAAAGGACAGATATCATGGTTGACAGCTTTTCATTTTCATTCTACCGAAAGGACCACAAGAAATCTGTTAGCGAGCATCCCATTAGCTTCGAATGCGCCTAACAGGGGTTCGCTTGCTCCGAAAGCTATTTAAATCTTCATCAGATTATAAAATAAATAAACTGCGTTCGTCGCAAAGTGAGGCAAAAACACAATGCACATGCTTGTAGTCAGCTTGTCGACATTTGATGTTTCTTTTCCTTTTCCTTCTCCGTCCTAAGTTGTTCTCCGTTTTGGATTTGGTTTTAATTATAAATTTCAAAATAAAAGAAAAGCAACCATATCCTCGGGAAACATCAAATATCTCCATTCGATCTTCTGCTTGATCCTTTTAGCAGTTTTGCTTCGTTTGCGCGATTCGTTTGAGGCTCGCATATAAATTGGCCAAAGACAAACCGTCCGCTTCCAGCTTAATGGAGGGGTTTCCGCTTGGAAACAAAAACGAAGACAAAACCGCACACCAAACGATGGATTGATCCAAGTGAGTACATTCGGAAGTGTTCAGGAAGCTCCCTGCTGTGAAGAAGTTGAAGCGGCTGTATTAATCTTCTCGATCAAGCTGTGTCGCGGAACGTGGGCTGGCCAACATGCGTCGGAAAAAAGATTCTGCTTGGGGATAAAAATGGATTTGCTTTCTGTCGCTGTGGTTTAGATGATCGTGAGTGATCGAGGAACTGAGCGAAAACACAAAACCTCCCAGAATCCCCAACATTTCACTGCAGACTGGTAGTAGCTACTTTTCCCGGCGACGGTAGCACACAAGAAACCCTGAAGGGTGTGCAGGAATATTTCTGGACAATAAAAAGTCCTACAATTCAAATGTTACAGAGGCAATAAATAAAGGACATAAATCTACTACCCAAGAAAAACATCAATAGACAAGAATGGTACTCCTTTAGCTCGTATGTATAAGCATTGATATTTTGACGTTGAAAGTTGTGAAACTCAATTCTTTAATCCAACAAAATCACAGATCAAAAGTTGTCTACTGGTCTCACCACGAAGAGTACCTCCTTTTGTGATTCTTTTGCCTTACTTCTCCAAATTTCCCATGAAGTTTCCTCATGCTATTTTTTTAAATGTTTAACAAGAGGCTTTGAAAATCGTGGACGATCGCAGGTTAGAACTCGATCTGCAAGACTTTGGAGAACATATCTTTTGGTGTGTATTTGATTCCAGATTAAAATTGATTCTACTCATGGGACTGAACTAGATCGAAATCCACTAAAAAAATATATTTTTGAAATCAGAAGATTTGAATAAAATCGCTTAAAACACCATAGAAGTGCAAAAAATACCAGAACTCAATAATTCTGTTATGGCGAACTGCTAGTGTCACCCTCGATAGAAATGATCCAAAATTATCTTGTTTTCTTTTACAACATACCTTGTGTTGTTAATGTTCCGAGTGCCATCGGATGAACTGGTACCGCTTCTTGTAAGCATCCGCGTAACCGGACGTGCGGTTCCAGCCGGTCGAACACCGGAGACACCAGGGTCACTTCCGGAAGTCCTGCGCCAACCACTCACACCCGGTTGCTGGTGAGGGTGTTGGGGATGTGCTGCAGGTTGCGATTGCGCACGGGGATGATGGCGCCGATGCTGTGGTGGCGTATCCTGGTGTCCTCCCTGTCGCCCGACTGTCAGCCAGTGTTGATGGTTGCGGTGCGTACCGACAGACGCGGGCGGTCGATAATCGGTTCCGCCATTAGTACTACTACTCCCAGGACCACTTATTAGCGAGTAGCTCGAGGAGTTGCCTAAGGACGGCTGGTATCGCTGACGACCCTGGTTCGGATGGTGCTGGACTTGGTGCTGTTGGTGTTGCTGTGTGTGTCTTTGGTGGTGATGATGTTGGTGATGCTGCTCCCTGCGCTGGTGGTGCTGCGCTGGCACATAATCACCTGCCTGCTCCTCTCTGTGCTCCTGGGGACGCGCTGCTGGAGCCTGCAGTGCTCGCGTGAGACTTTCAAGGCTCAGCAGTAGCACCACAATGGTCCGCACCAGATGGCGCGGCGTTTTACAACCCATGGTTTGCTGATTACTTCTATCACTATTATTACCGTGAACTAGGACTGCCACAACAGTGCACTTTTACCGTGCCTCACAAACAACGCACAACTTGGGAGCTTGGGCGTGATTAACCCTTCAGTGTTTCACCCTTCGTTTGTTTTCTTTACTTTCTGCCCGTGTGCCGTGTGCCGGCCTTGTGTTTTCCTTTCCCGAGCGCTTGCCCTCCACCTTCGCCTTAAGGCACCGACGCGAGATGGGATTACGAGATCAGCAGTTTCGCGGATAAAGACACCCAAGGGGCGGATCGCAATTATCTTTAAATGCTCTCGCACTCGCTACGACGGATACCGGGCTTTGGACGGAGGAGTGGGAACCGAGCGCAAGGTTTGCTTTCCGCGTAGTCGCGTCCGTCGTTCTTCTCAGATGTTTTCTTAACCGGGTGGCCGAGGCTCAGGTTAAATACCTGGAGATGGGCCCTGACGCGTGGGTTCTGTGACCGGCACGGGTACGTAGTTCCCGTTCCTAGCGAGAGCAAGGGGAGCCCCAAGATGGACTTGTTGTTTGACTTTTCTTTTTCGCAGTTTGCACAACGCGGTCGGCTCCGAAAGTAAGCACAAATTAAGCACATCCAATATTAGCGCACAAACACACGTCAGTCACGTACCCACGTTATTTTACCCGGGGAAGTGGGAGGCCTAATCCGACGGAAAGGAAGAGGCTGATGCTCGAACTCCAACGGTAATTAAGCAACACACAAAGTCATATGGCAAAAAAGAGCTACTTCATAGACCGAACCTCGCGCTTAGTCTGAATCACCAAATTATGTTGATCTTGGGCTACAAAAGGATAAACACACTTAGTGGCACTGTTAATGAGGAGCTCAAGGGAGATTAAACTTGAATTCACGCGCAAAATTTCACACACATACACACACACGGAAGAGAACTGAGAATTAAGAACTGGTTAGGACAGTGCCCCAAATTGTCACAGCATCCAGCTACCTGTAACTGTGCCGATCTTTTGCGGATCTGCAAACATGCGGACGCTAGGCAACAGGGATGGATAACAGGACAAGCTCGCGCACTCGTGCGATTCTCGTCAGAAGTCCGACAGGATCGAACAGCGGACTTTACAGCGACAACCGAGCGGACGTACGGTCTCGACCGGACTAATCCGACACTGCTCCGACACTGCGCTCTCGGACGCCGGCACCGCGACCATTAAGGCTTGAAACTGTGGTAGTAGAAGAAGCTGTGCGTCGCGGGATCCGATTGTTGTGCAGCTCCACGGTTCGCGATCGCATTACCACCTCATTGTTCTCTCGCTCGTTCGCTCTGTGCGGAGTTCTCTCCTTCCCTGAGACTCGCGGGTCTTTATCTCACGTTTGTCTTCCTATCTCACGCTTGACCTCCCTCCCCTCACCCCACCAGTGCAGAATCCTTTGTGCTGGGGACGACGAAGCGCCAACGGTGGAGCATACATATATCCTCCACGCGATCGTGCGCAACAGAACGATAGGACGTCGCGAGCCGAGGTTTATTTTATTCTTTGTTTTCGCGTCCCCTAAGCGCGAATGTTTTTGCTCTCGTTTTCTCTTTTTCACGCTTTTCACACTCTTTCTGTTTCTTTCTTTTTTGCTCCTTCATTCACAGGTTGGAGCCCACAATTTTACTACGGCAGCTCCATAACGCTGTGATAAATTGATGCGGCAGTGTTTCGCAATATTTCAGAATTCTTAACTCCAGAACTATCCATTCATGCTCTAAAATCATATTTTTCTCACTTGTTAAGGTAGTTCCTAAAAGCAGCTTACAAACAAAAGTCCAACACCATACAATTTAATTTTAATTCAATATTCATTTAAAAATAGGATTAAAACACGAAGGACAGGATCGGACTATCTTAGATCTCTTTTTCTAGTTCTTTTATTTATCTCAACAAAATTAGACAATTCCCTACTCATCGTTCACATCGACTATGTAGCATTTTTTCAAAATTTAATGTGTTTTTCAATCCTCTTTAATTTTTTTTTAAATGAAACGTAGCAAATGATACTATGGAACAATGTGATACAAATCGTTGTCTCAGTTTTATTGCCCCATCAAAGATGCTTAACGTTTCGGTTCGAAAGATTCATCCAGCAAGGCTCAAATGTTGCTCTTGATCATTCATAACCTTTTTTCTGTTGAGCGTTTGTAGAGTTGCTTTTGAACATTGTAAGGTGTCGTTGCATCCTTGTCGCTCGTTGCATCTTTGCAGTTGCGATCAGCGACTTCCCATCGCTAGCAACCATTTCTATGCACTATCTTATCATTGTGACGTTAATCTAAGCCAAACAGAAGCCAGAAAAGACCCAGCGGCAGGCGAGATTTCTCTATTTGCCATTTTTAAATACGGCTGTGTGTATTTACGGTCTGCTTCCTCTGTGGACACAACGGTCGTCTGCAGCGGCAGCAACAAAATAAGAAATGGACCACTGAACCAATTAGGTTGCGGGCGAATGAGTCGATCCAATTAAATAGTCCTACACCATGAGATACTTTCGATGGTGGTGCATAGTGTTGGAATAAAGTTATTATTCATGCACATTTTAGAAAAATATTAAGAAATTGATTATTCCATGTTTTAAAATGAGTACTGTTTTGCTTGTTGGCATGCAGGTGAAAAGGGCTGTAAACAACTTACAAATCATGTAGAATTATGTACCAAAACGTGTCAAGTGGTTACAAACTCACCTTGCGCACATCGATTCCGGAAGATGACTCTTGACAGTCGGGTTGACCGTTTAAGCGTGAAATATGCCGTCAGCCCTTTCCGGCTGGAGGTTAAGTCAACACCTCAGCTTAGCGCATTCCATCAACACTTCCCCAACGCCAATTAAAGATTGACTCATCCTTGGCATTTTTTTCGCTCTCACCAGCCCTCTGAATATACCTCTCAGCGTTCGCGATCGAATGTTTCTTTGTTTTTATTTCCTCCATCGGTTAGATTGCGGTTGGAGGCTGTCCACCGGCCGCCCCATGTGTTGCTTCTCGCTCGTCCCTTTCCTAATTTATCTTCGGTTTTTACTCTGGCCATGTTTTCACCACCTCTTCTCTGCTGCTCCTTAGAACGAACGAACATTCGTTTGCCCCCGCGGACCAAGTGATTCGATCGTTTTGGAGGCGTTTGGATGGCGCAGATGGAAACGCAGCGAAATGAAGCATATTTTAATGGAGATGGTGTCGTTTTGTTTTGCTCACGTTCTGTTTGGATCGGGTTCACTCCCCTTCGTTTTCCACATGTCCTTTACGCCAAACCGCGCTTGAACTTTTCGTCCGTCCAACAACGTTCATAGAAGAATCGTAGCGCTCGGACGCCTTTTGAACTTTAATCCTTGATCGCTATAGGCTTACTGGTGCTTGTCGGTTTATAGTCTATTTACGATAAGATTTTATTGCTATCGACTGCAAAATAAAAACGTTTTCATAGGCCATAATGACATTTCAGCAGATGGCAAGAACAGGTATGTTTTTTAATCATAAACAAGAATTAGTTTAAAAAATCTTGCTTAATTTGGAGGAACGGGCCATTTCTTTCAAGCAATGCTTTGATAAACAGACTTTAAACAGAGTTGAGTTAGAAGCATAACATAACCTTTTGCATAAAATTTTTCTTTTCCGAGACACGTCGTCAAACAATTCTATTGAATTCTATCAGCAATAGTACAGTTCAGGGTAATGGTACCAGTTTTTCGGGAAAACTTGTAAACATTCCTTCAATTATTGAAAGGCAATCTGGAGGCTTGAACCTATCTGTAACAAAATGGAAACCTGAGATTTATCTACATCCGGCCGGAATATAGAAGAGACGCGTTTACAAAAGCAATTCTAACCCATATCAGATATCAAATGATTTTTTATAAAGAGATTAAGCATAATTTTTTAAAGATAAAGGGCTAAAGACTTTAGAAGAACAGGCTCAAAAAAAGCAATTAGCAGTAATAAATTCCAAGTGTTTTCTCACCTATACCAACGACAAAGGTTAATAAAATCAATTCGACATTGTTTAACTATTTGACAGGATTTGTTGCGATCGAAGCCAAGAATCGAAGGGTGGTTTCGCATTGCAAATTCCGTTCGCGAGCCTAGCTTCTTCTTTCGAAATGGAAGCCCTCCGTGTGCAACTTCTTTTGCGAGTACAACACGTTGGAATAAACGATGAAGGGCGTACCGAGCCCTAAGTCGAGTATCGTGTTCATCTGATCGTAAGCTGAGTCCCGTTCGAGCGAACGCACCAGTCGGGTGCGACGAAAGCGTGCATGCGGAGGACCTGCGTGTACCGGATGTTGACCTTTTAAGGAAGGTTCTCAGAGGGAAATGACACCCTTCGGGCCCCGGAGGTGGAGGTGCCGGGGCACACCCGGAACAGTGATCCTCGCGGAGGTTAGGCAGGGGTTGTTTACTTTGCTGTTCGTTTTATTCCCGAATGGTTAATCCGCACATCTAGACTCGCGTTGGATCGTGTTCTGCGATCGACTTCTACATAGATGCGGCCTGAACGTGCCCTTCGCGATTCCTTTTGGAATCGAACGCGAACTGACCTCGGATCGATTCAATTTATGGGTTTGATTTTGAACGTTGACTGCTTTGCTTGGACACACTTCTGACAGCTAGTGCGCGGCCACTTTCCTGGTGAGTCAACGTGCGATCATTGATTTGTTTACTTGTTGCCCTCCTTGCTGCTCAAGTTTCCTCCACTTCCTTGTCGGCGATGGCCTTTTTTGCGTTTGTCTAATGGAGTGCGACCTCGTAGCCTTCCGATACGATCGTCGGTCACGCTATGCTCGTGATCGATACTTATGCTTCCACGATCCGAAAGCGGACACTGGATGACGTAGCGAAGCAGTTCGCGTGGCTCCGTCGGGGCAGATTTCGCGCTTGAAACAAATCGGCTAAAAAAGCACCCCCAAGAAAACCAGACCGAGAACCTGTTCTTGCGTCGCTTGTTATCAAATCGTGCTTCCCGTCTTGTGACCGAAACATATACGCTGCGCTCTATACCAAACATGGACAAAACCGCTCTTGGTCTGGCGGCCAGAAATGGAAGGTACCGAAAAATTAGTGAGCTGCAGAACTTCCTCGGGCTGACCTTGTCCGGACGTTCGATTCGACATGCTGCTGAGGTAAACGAGCCCGACGGAACGGAATTGGTTGGGCTTGAGAAGCCAACATGGTTCATCGACTAGAAGTGGTTTAACCGGGTCTGTTGTGCAGATTACCTCACGTATGTTGCTTCTTCCCGCATGGAACATGCAGTTTCGCTGAAGATGCAACCTCCCCTCGGTGGCACGCCTTGAGAAAGTTAAATAACAATCGTGAGCTTTTCCACCGGTTTGGCACCTGTGCCAATCCTGGGACCGCAGTGGCGCAGAATAGCAACGACAATTGCCCACCTGCTTGAGGGTTTGTCTGCCGTGTGCTCTTTACAACCTACCATCTCTTTCTCTCGGCGCTCAACTTCGTCCGTCACGGCGAAGCAAACCGGTAGCTGCACATGCCTTTTAAGGGTGACAGCCAAGTAAAATCACCTCAACTATGACAGCTGCGGCGATATGAACCGCGCCAGACGGAGGAGTGTCAACTCGATGTAAGTGCATCAGAGAGTTGATTTTGAACGGATGGATACTTTGGCGTCTGCAAGTTGGCGGCTAGACAGATTGGATTAAAAGCCATCGCAGCGGAATATGAATAAGCTCTCGCGGGCTGCACCGAAGAAGAAGTTTATTTATTTGTTTATGCTTCAGAATGATGGGATTTCTTTTCTCAGTTCAGTTGGTTTGGAAGCAGAAGAGCATTTAATGTCTAGCAGAGGCGCCATGGAACCTAATGCAAATAAACAATTTATGTGCGTGTTTTGTTTAATAAGGACAAAGTTCCTAAACACACGGTCCGTCATCAGTTTTTTTTAATAATCTTCCTCTTGTCTTTGGAATACTCTACACACTTCTTGAGGATAAGCAAGAAAATGGTAACAGAACCTGTTGTTTTAGCAAAATTGTATAATGTCAAGAATTCTTATAAAAATTACAAATATTCTTGGTATGTTGATTATGTCAATACAAACCTTCGAAAAGCTCAAAATTTTGGAGAGAAGTTGGTACTAAGTTTCCTCTACCACATATTTAGACGAAAAGTTGTTGCAAAGGCGAAACAAACTGTTTTTAGGTTTGTTTTATGTTACAATTTTTTTTCACCACACCCTTAAATGGTTATTTTGTGACCAAGTAATAGTAGCAGAATTGTTTTAATAGTATTTAACATGTCCAATCTTAAGCACAAAAAGAGTCAAGAAAAAACAACAGCAATGTTTACAATGGTTCCGGAAGTCCGGAAGTACTCGAATCATGTTTTTTTTAAATTTTTTCAAGCAATTGCTCATCTCAATCAAACGAACTGCACTTTTTGCCATTTCTTTGCATAACGTCGGGATGTCACCGTTGCGAGAATTACACATTTCACCAACAACGACAACGTCGTCTTCGTCGGTATGTTCATTAACGAATAAATTGCTAACATGGTCGCGAAAGTGGTTAATAAAAACGTCTACCACACGTTGACACCTTACGCTAGTGCAGTGGCATCATCGAGAGCGACAGAAGTCAAGAGATGGGAGAAAGAACACCCGGTCCTGCCTCGCTGGCAATTCGTTGGACAACTCAAACCTTCACTTTCGTCCAACCCTTCTTCGTTTTCCACGCTTGATTCATGCCAAACCGGAAGGGGTCGATAGGCTGGAAGAGTTTGGCCTTGCGGGGGCATGAATTGCAACGTGCGTGCGTGCAGCGATCGAACGCAAAAAGGCGTACACTGTACCCCGGTCATTGTCAATGTCAATTGAATTGCAACGTGCTGGGTGGCAAAGTGAAGGTTCAAGAGGTTAAAGAGGAATTTAATAGCAGAGATTCGATGCCGGCCTACGAGGGCACTTTCAATAAAATACAAACAGTTGAGCGATTTATTGATGAGCTACGGAATCGATTCCATCATTCGGAAGTATTGTCCCATAGAAAGAATTGTGATACAACGAGTAGTTTAGTATATCAGTATGTTTAATGTTTGTACTGAAAAAAATAGTGCATTAAATTAATTAGGAAAATCAAAGATTCGAAGAATTGTTGGAAGAGACATAAAGGGCATTTGTTTACATATCGTCAACGGAATTAATAAAAAAACTCCTTGCTTTGTTTTGTGTTTCGTACGAGAACTTTTGTAGTAAAATAAAAAAAATACTTGTAATAACAACTAACATTACTATTAATTTTTTTTCGGTCCAGAATTAACGACTGAATCACAGAAGTGGTTTCCAGTAAAGTTAAACTCGTCGAAAGCGGTAGCGACATTTTCCAGATATGAATTGACGCTATCCATACGGTAGTGTAAGAAGTTATTGAAGCGATTTACACCAGGGGTTGGCAAAGTCCGGTCCGCGGGCCAAAATCGGCCCGCGAACTGATTTTATCCGGCCCGTAAGAAAATTTTAGTTTTATCTTAAGTTTAGTAGTTTAAAAAATCAATTCTTATCAGACTTATTCCTGATATCACGCTTGATTTCTTCTCGTGCAAACTTGTCCAAACTCCATAACTCGTTTTCTTTACATGCAAAATAGCTACATTCAATAAGTATAATTTTAGACCGCATCACGAAATAAAATGTGGCTCGCAGTTTTTAAAACTGGGAGAAATAATTTGGTTAGATAATTGAGTATAATGGTTAAATTTTAAATATTTTAGCTTATACTACTTTTTACTTTAGCTTGATTATTTAGAAACTGGGTACTCCATTCAAAAGGGTTTAATACTACTTTGAAAACATTAAATCACCGTTTCAGGTATCCGGCCCGCGCTTTAGGTTTCTTTTTAATTATCTGGCCCTTTTTAGGAAATGTATGCCGACCCCTGATTTAGACGATGGAAAGTTTCGCGCAAATCATGCTTAATGCAGTAGATAGTTAAAGTACTGTGTTAGGAAGCGTCGAGCAAATTTCCAAGCTGAGTGTTTACTGTTTGGCTGACGAGAACGTTTATTGATCTTACGCGGATTGATTTATTATGGTGCGAATGCATTTGCGAAAAAGGGCCCAAACCATTGGCCTTAGTCAATACATTTCCACTTGAGAACGGGTGTTGATCATCCGGTTCGGGATGGTTCATGCACTCACTTGGCTTCGCTGCTGGGTGCCAAAGGGATGGCCCGCACTTCACCGGTTGCCGTGTGGATCAGCTTCCATCGTGGCACTTCCGAGGGCAGATGAATCCGGGGTTTGAGTTGATTGATCTTGTTCAACAGTCGACGAGTGATCAGTTTCGACCGGTGCCTGTTCGCGTACTTGTGCGGGGATGGGTGGTTTCTTCGACTAAATTGAACGTAAAACAATCAGAGCCCAGTTACGAAGCAAACCGTTACAAATACTGCCATTTTAGATATCTTACCGTTCGTAAATCTGCCGAAACACCGTACTGTCCAGAATAAGGCGCAAATTACGCTGCTGACTGAAGTTGTATAAGCCGAAGTAAATCATCGAAATGACGGCACCTACACTGGCAATCACGTAACCATATAAGAAAACTTCATTCATGTTGCCCGAGAGAATACAAACAATTTTGATGGAAAAGTGAAAATTATACAGCAAATTTTGAAGCGTGTCTTCCAAAACAAATCTTTTTTGATGTCAAATGACATTTACCTTTTTTCATCCCAGGTTACTAAGATTGGGTTCACTTGCCTATCCATTGGCTTTATGTGCCTCATTAATTTGATGTTTTTGGATTGCTCGAATAAACAATTTAACACGTGTAACAATGTGGTCTGAGTGTAAAAATAAATCAACAATCATCAGTTTAAACATAAAACCACATAAATGTATATTACATCCAATTTTTGAGTGTTTCAATCGAATGAAATTTTCTCTCGATTCAAGTAGTCGCTGATTTTTTATTATACAGAAGTACCAATTAAGAACAACAAATGTTATAAAGAACTGGAAGATGAAAAAACCAGAACAGGTCACTTGAAACAACATTCTTAGAAAGCCGAAATTAAGTTTCTTGTAGGGTAAATGCTTCTATGGTGGTGCTATACCAATAGTTGAGGTAGTGTTATAAAATCCTAGCTCTACGAAGAAATAAATACAATAGCGTTATTTGTGTGAAATGTTCTTAGATCTTTTATGGAGTGTTCAAAAGGTAAGCCTTGCCACTCCGTCACCAGTTGGTCGTTACACCAAGAAGAAGAAGCAATACGCCCAGGCCGTCTTTTCCGACAAAAATAAAAAACAAATGTTTCATGAATTGAATGAGGGAACCTTCACAGTGTGTTTGATAATGCATGGTCTAAGCTAAATTCTACTTATGTCAAGGTATCGTTTACTGCAAATTTGCAGGTAAAGTATTCTGCCTATGATAGATAAAGTTTGTAAAGCTTAGTTTCAAATATTTAAAATAATTTATCTGAACACTTAACTAAGTAACAATCATATGGAAGTGGAAGGTATAACCTGTTCATCGTTAGTAAAAAAATCCTCAAGAAAAACCAAAAAGAACTGAAGGCTATTGCAAAGCTTTGTCTACCATGAGCGCATACGTACTCTAATTCCCGGGACACAATGACGTCATCATTTTTTTTATGGACCGCCGCGGTGGGTGATGCCTGGTGGGAAAGGAACTCTCATTTTCCTTCCTCAACAAAACAAGGGTTCTCATTTTCTTAGCTCTCCGCGGAACGGCCAGCCGTTGGAAGAGATTGGGTTGCTCATTAGTTTTCCTCGACGTTCGACGAGAAACCGAATACACTCAGTGTTCGTCCTTCCCTTCACTCTATCCTTTCCCAATGTTCCTTTTCGTAATTCCTCTCAAAGGATTTGGTTTCATTCGCTCGGCTATTACCATTCACCTTCGGAGGAAAATCCGCTTTCCACTGCACGAACGCGGTAAGCGGTAAAACTTCAATGGACCATTTTCCGTGAGAGGGTCATTGGGGTTGAGCGGGCATCCTTTACCTCGCACTTTTCACCCTCCCGAAGTTTGTACGGACGAGTTGAGTCTGTGGTGTATATAGACATACGAACACTAACGTAATATCGAATCCTTAGGGTATTCTTCCTCCAACTGGTTTATTTTACTACTCTCCTCATTCTTCACCCTTTATTCACCGCCATTCGTTATTTCTCCCATTAGCCCTTGCCATTTCGAATGCTTTCCTTTCTATTTGAACAAGCAATGTGTGCTTATCAAAGCATCAACGACATCGATACACTAGTTTCCGGCAAACATGTTCGATCATCATCTCTTTCTTACGGCGTTTTCCCCCGAACAACAGCACACTGCCGAGGAGACGCTTTCCATTCGCCTGGCCTAGTTGAGCAGATGCCGGAAATGTCCTTCAAACTGCTGCTAGTAAACGGATGCACGAAGGGTGCCAAGAGGTCCGGGTACTAGAACCTGAACCACTAGTGCTTCTCGTGCATCCCATCTATATTATTCTATATTATTTCCCCCCATTTGGAAAGCAGGGAGCGCATCGTTCGGAACTACTACATGTTGAAATATGCAACGATTACATGCCAGCTAAAGCCAAAGCGACAGGGAACAGCGTGACCGTAGGGGTGAACCACGAAGCGTCGGATGGCTCGTCGTCATTCAATTTTCCCGATAGTACGCGTCGCGCTTCCGGACATAGTGTTTTCCTCTTTCGAGGCAAGGGTGTTTCGCGCGAACTGTTGGAATGTTATTTTTAGATTGTTTATCTCGATACGCGGCGTGCTTGTTGGATGGTTCCTGTGCTGTTATGCGTTGTTACGGACTACTTTCGTTTTGGGCCTGGTGCAAAGCTATAATGTCGAACGATAAAGCATTGTAATTACCCCGCATTGATTACGTAAACTGATAACGCAGTCGCATATCGTTGGGTTGTAAATTTGTTTGGTGCTATTTGTACATCGTTCCTATAGGTTAAAATACTTTTGTGTATAGCCAAAAACATGGTCCAAAATTTCCCGAATAGATTATGGCAGGTTTTAAGATTTTGAGAGTACTGAAGTTTTGTACTTATTTTGCTCTGCTATACCTTTCTGCACAATTTTGAGATTTTTTTTTTCATTTAAATGATTCAATTACTAGGGTAAGTGCTCCTATAGTGGTGCTACACCAATAGTGGAGGTAGTGGAATAAAATCCTAGCTTTACGAAGAAATAAATACGATAGCGTTACTTGTACTAGTATAAAATGTTCCTTGCTCTTTTACGGAGTGGTTAAAAGATAAGCCTTGCCACTCCGTAATATATTAAAGCTCCAAAATTCATATTTTCCAAACAGATTGTACCAATATGCTGGATTCCTTAAGAATTTATTAGGAGTGCCATGATTTGCTTAAGGTTATAAATCTCCGCAAAAAGCATTGGTCTATATGAGGGAATGCGTTGGTCTATGGCCAAGACAATGCATTGGTCTGAGTTATTTGGCCTTTCTGTTTGAAATATGCTTCAAAAACAAATTACAGTAAACATTTATTCAGTATTTTCCAAGTTTTCCAAGTACTACCACCACTATAGGAACACGATACCACCACTATAGGAACCAAACTGCCATTATAGGAACAACCAGCTGGGAAGAAAAATACGTTTTTTTTCGTGTATTTTACTGATAAGCTGTAAAAATATATGTTTTTCTGAAGAATAATGGTGTTAATGATCATCATTGGCATAAATTTGTTAAATATTCTGTAATAGAAGCTTGAAAATTGCATCAAATTGTTAGTAACACGACTAAGTGCGCCACTATTGGTACAGTTACCCTAATTCGAATAAATGACGAATACATATCGTTGTTCAAATTTGTAGTGTAGCTCCCTTTCATAAAATTTTAATCGAAAATATTTTTTGAATCCTATTGGATTGTAAAGTGTTTTATTCCATTAATAATTATTCAACACTTCATACTGTACACTGCTTGGAAAATCTCTTGAAAAATAATTTGATTCTATTTAAATTTCTCTTACACTGAACTGAAAATGTTAGTACACATGTAGCAAGTAGCAAGATTTTTATGAACATTAATTACATATTAATATATTTGAACACATCTCAAGATAAAAGCAAGAAATAAATAAAACCAATGCGTTCTGATAAAATTTATAAATACTTAGTTTTTTGATGGTCACTTTGAGAAATGAGTTAGAATATTTTCTTCTATCAAGCAGTATTATGTGCTCATTTGAACGATTAAAGCCTTATTTTATAGAACCTATTGTCGTCATAGAACCTATTGTCGTTTCAAATTGTTTCAATACATAGTGAAGTTTACAACAAACCTAAAGTATCTAAAACCATTTGTTAAAAGCTCACTAGTGTCTAACTATTGACGGTGGTGAGAAGTTTTTCAACAAATGAAAGATGCAAGTGTGGAAAAGAGGTTGCCTAACAAAATGCAACAATCAACCATTTCATCTAAACTTTACCTAATGCCTCGTTATATGGGTCTGTTATCACCTGTACGCGCACATTTTCATAGCATGATATCAGTTTATACCATCACTATTACAAACGATCTGAGGTCACTGTGCCCATAAGTAACGCGTGGGAAACGCTTCTGTTGAGACCGCCATCCCTCCTCCTTGGCGTCTAGCCCCTTCATGGTTTTTTACATCCCAGTTTCTCTCTTTCTCTCCATCTCACGTGCTCTTTCTGTTTATTTGCCTCAAACAATCGCGTAACAATCACTGCTGCTGCCCTGTTACGCAATTGCCACGCTATCAAAGCGCCTCTTCGAGGCCGAGCCTCTCCACTTGTGAAAAGCACGCGTTTCTAATCCAACCAGGCACACACACTGTCCTACAACCAGGGAGCTCAAACAACCGACCGCGTATTGATAAAGAAATCCTTTCCCCGGAGCTTGGGGGGAAATGAGTGATGAAAGCTCCCGAAACATACCGGGCGCCTCCATCGGATGCCCGATTCCGGTGAGTTCCACTCTCTCGTTCGGCGCTCAGACGCTGGCATCCTTGCTGCGGGGAAAACCTGGACCTTCTCCGGTGGCGTACGGCTTTTCCCGTTCAGTATTGTGAGTGAGCAGCGAGCGATAACGTCGTCG
Source organism: Anopheles sinensis (assembly GCA_000441895.2). Taxonomy (NCBI): domain Eukaryota; kingdom Metazoa; phylum Arthropoda; class Insecta; order Diptera; family Culicidae; genus Anopheles; species Anopheles sinensis. The sequence continues at coordinate 1,209,767 of KE525297.1, read as the reverse complement.
TGTGGTGCCTGTCGGACGTGACGGTACGCACAGCATTCACCTTCGCCTTGGCAGGGACAAAAAAAAACGGAGGGACACAGCGCAAGGAAGAAAACGAAACCCACGTTGGGAAGTGAAGGACTTTCCGTCGAATTTGCTGAACGAGGAACACGGTCCGGGAAACTCGCCTCTTTCAAGGTAGCCTCGTGCGTTGTGAATGTTTCTTGAGTTTTGCTGCGTGAAACAGTACAACGGAACGGTGCGGAAGGTCGTGAAAGTTGTGTGAGGGAAAATACCCAAGTTTTCTACCCTTCTATCTGGCCCCTGAAAGAAGACAAACTTCAAAAGGTTTATCTCCGAGAAAAACATTTCTCGCTAGGGCAAAGTTTAACCCAAGAACCGTCTGGTCCATTGCGAAACGTTTTTGGTCAGCGAAGTACTCTGAAATATTTGTAATTTCCTGCAGTGTATGCGTAATGCTCAAAAGTTACCAAAAACCAGTCGTTTTACACTTTTTCTTCATTGATTTTTATCACTTAACTTATTTGTAATTTTCAATTGTTGTTAGATAACTACTATCGATTAGACAATCTAAGTATTTGTCGTGTCCTTACTGAAAAATAGCAACCATTTTCATTTAACGAAACCTTTCAACCTTTCGCACAGCTCATTGAGGTAGCGAACGGAGATAAGCAGGAAAAAACGAATCCCTGTTCCATTGTGATCGCGTGTGTTCAACCTGTGTGCGTGTATTGTTGGTTTGCGGCGGTGAGAAGAAAAACGGAAGGAAAGAGAGAGTTAGAAAAGCCACCATATCGCGTTGGAGAGTGATTGGAGCTGTAGCAAAAAGGATTCGCCGGAAAACCCGCACCAACAGGGAAAAACGACACACACACACACAAGGTGGTGAGTTCCGGAGAGTGATTTTGAGTGGTGTGTGAGATCCGGTTTCGGTTCGACAGTACGAAGGTTCGCGCTTTTCCGAATCGATTCCGAGGCCCAGCAAACAAGGATCTGCAAACGGTTACAAAACACTACCACCACAACGCTATTCCGGTCCGGTAGTGCACCACGGGGTGGATAATTTGGCGTGAAACAACACACCGACCAGGTACATCAGCCGTTGGGAGCTGAAGAAGGTCCTGCAACCGTTTAAAAAATTGTCTCAAAGGAGCCAACAGTGTTCTTGCAAATGTTTTCGACGGTGTTCAAGTGAAGTGAAGTGCAGAAAGTATTCCATTTGGTAAAAAAGGTTCCCTCATCGGTGCAATAGTGGGCGTGTGTGTCTGTGTGTGATATATATTTGTGTGTGATTGTTCATTGAGACAAAAGCATAATCGAGATCATCTGCACGGCATCAACATCGAACTGGTTCTGACAGTGTTGGGGTGGAAAGGCGAAAGACCACCGGGAACATCTTGGATTACTTTGTAGCAGATTGTGCCAACGCTGGTGTAAGTATCCACTACAATACCAATGTGCTGAGTGTATCCAAATCAAGGAGAAGATTCCTACCCCATTCCCTTGAATGGTTGGATTCAAAGCCAAAAGAAAAATCACGTCTGCTTCGCCGAAGGGCGTGGAACATTCAATGTTGGTTCCCGTCTAAACTAGTCTCGTACACTTTGTCTGTTCGGAACACATCCTGTCGTGCTGGCGAATGGAGACAAACGCCTGGAAATGTGGGTGCTGGCCACTGTTTGCCTGGAGGGTTAGGCGTGAAAGTGATACTGTCACGACAAGAGACAGGCCCGAAGGGGATGTAGTCAACTTTGATTAGGTGACTAATGAAGCTACTGCGATTGAGCAGCGTGAGCCCGTTTGCTTATGTAAAACCGTGCAGCGGAAAGTTTCATCGTGGGGCGTAGAAAAAAACCAATCTGTTTTAAAAAAACCAGCAGGTGTTTTATAAGAAAGGATTTAATTAAAATACAAACACGTCCAATGTAATTTGCAATCGAATTGAAAAACATTGTAGACTCCTGAAAAGCTTTTCTTCACAGCTTTCCTTTAGAATTTTCTCCACAGAAAAGATGATATTTAAACGAATGCCTTCGATTCGAACAATAAACCATCGGTGAAGGTTTCCCTGTCGGCTAGCCAGAATAGAGTTGAAGTTAGAAGGAAACTTTCCTTTAAACTCAAAAATTGGCAAACGATTTGTTGAAACTTTTCTCATTATCCTTTGGCGTCGTATGCTTCGTATTCCGCTTGGAAGTTGGTGTGCGTCTTCTTGTTGTTTCATCTGAAAAAGAGTCATATCCCTACGGACATCCCAAGGAACCTCAACATGGCGATTCGTGCACAAATTTACATTCCACCGTATAGAACGTAATCGCTCGCTGCTGGAATTCGTCCATGACCTCTGGCACCTCCATGGTGTCGCGGTAATGGTGTTTTTCTATAAAAAAAGAAATGCAGGTCTTATCCTCTTCCCAAAACGTACCTTGCTCGGCCCAGGAAAACCACACGGACACGGTAGCGACTAGAGGTACCTGACTCGCAGCCGGGGCATGTCGTGTCAGGACTCGCTGTTATGTAAATTCTCTAGCTCGAAAGTGTGCTTCAGGCATTTTTGTTGACAATTTTTCCTTCTCCATTCTAGCCCATTGGCGTCGCTTGCAGGGTAGCCTCTCGAGGTCATGCCGAAAGGGAGGAGCCAACTCTGCTCACCGCTAGACCGTAAAGAAGAAATGGAGAAACATGCCCCAAAAATGTATTAGTATGAATTTGGTAGATTATTATCGGCGAAAAACTGCTTCAGGTGAACTATACCTAAGCTTCTTGATGAAATGCTTTTCTGAGGAAATGGTGCCATTGCCCAAGTCAATTAATTTGATCTAAAATCAGTAGTTCGAATCATCTGAAATGCGGCTTCAGGATTTTTCCAACTCAAATAGCGCATATAACCGAACGACGTCGAGTTCTACTGTTATGGTCACAAAACACTGTTTGAATCGACGAAAAATCGCCCGAAAAGCATTCGGAAAACCCGGCTCGGGTGCCAACTATGATAGCAAAAAAAATAAACACACTCCGAAAGGTGCCTTCACTACCCGGTGCCGGAATTATTGCGTGCCGAGAAAATCGATTTTCCCTCCCAGTTGTACTGAAAATTAACCGTTTGATGTTTTCTTTCTCGTTTTCGTGTACGCGTATCTGCAGTATTTTGTTGACTCAGCTGCTCCTTTGGGCGTCCCGGTTGCTGAACCGGGGTCGATATATGGTCCTCGCTCAAAATTTCCCTTGTTTGAGCAGACCCGACGTGCCCCTTTGGGCCGCTGTCTGAAGCCGACCGAAACATTATCAACCGAAGTGTACCTCACGTGCGGAAGGAAATGCAATGCGGTGTACCGTTCGGACGGCATCATCGTTCGAACTCCGCGTATAGTAATTTTGTGGAATATAAGTTGCTTCAACGTTCAATCGAATGTCGATAATTTTGTGATGAATGGCTTGAGTGCCTTTGTAGTTATTCACATTTTCTAAGTAGAAACACAAGCATATGCGCAAAACGTTCAAAATAAGTTTATTGGCAAAGAAATTTAGGTTTTGATTTAGATTCACGAAAGGCGTTACATACTTTTTTTTAAACTTTTTTAGGTATATTTTATATTTTAATTAATTCGATGAATTTAGCTCGATTTTTGGAGCGGTAAAAAGCCGATGGATAGAAGTAGTTTATCGTTATATTCAACCTTGATAATTTTCTATTCAATCTTTTGCTTTTCAATTGTATGGTGTGGATTGTATTTGTATGCTATGATTTCTGTAAAACGTTAGATTAGCTCAAAAATAATATTTATCCTGGTCTTATTATGCCTTTCATAAGAAATAAAATGTTGAAAATCATCTATGTTAACAAGAAATAAACGCCTTAATAGGGAAATTAAGAAAACTAACTTTTGATTCCGCTTACAGAAATGTAACACGGCATTTTTTCAATGTTCAGTATTTTTTTAAAACACAGTGTAAATTTCATACATACAGTTTTTGAATGATCTATGTTAATACATTTACCGTTTTCGACCCCATCCGTTCGGTGGCAAATGTTTAGAAACGATTGGCATATATTTAGTACGGTCCCACGACTTCAGTTGAACGTCAAATGTTTACTTACGGTTGACGGTTGCTTCGAAGACAGTGGCAGTAGTGTAGATGGAGTAGAAAACGGTGTAAGAAACTACGATAATGATGAAATAAAACCAATGCTTTGACGATTTTACCTTTGAACATCAAATCATAAAAAAGTTTTGAATGTCAAAAGAAAAAAATATAAACACTTAAAAACTGTACAAAGTGTCGGTTGGATTTTTATTTTAAAAATATGTTGTATTCTTTAATGAAATGTCCTGGTTTCCATTCTTTCTTCTTCTTTCTTATGTGGCTCAACATCCCCAAGTGGGACTAGGCCTCTCTCCGTAGAGAGTTACTGTGACCGAAGGACGGTAAATTATAGATCGGTGGTCAGCCGTTCGTAATACCGGGGGGTGCCAGACTCGGGATTCGATCCCACACCTATGGCGTGGTGTTTTCTAGCGCTACCGCTGCGCCATGGGCACCCCCTGGTTTCCATTACTGTTCCCTAAAACTCATTCAATCGAGAAGCTGCTATTCACAGTACGGGAGAATGATAGCAATTATAACCTAACACTAATGATCCAATTTGAAAAATAACCATAATCAACTACTTAACAGGCAAATGCAAGCTGACACCAGTCGTTGACAAAAAATATAACCCTTTTTTCATCCCACTCCAACAAAGCGTTAGCTTTAAAAAGTCCAAAACCAATCAATCCTGTCTGAGTAGTGGCTTCGCCTGCGGGCCTTAGGTTCATTGAATTTGGAAACACATACGCCCACTCTGGGCTCTTCACATAAATTAATTTTGATGTCGCCATTAAATATGGTCAGCCTTGTCCCCAACCCCACCGTTACCCCTTTTCCGAACGCCTGTCGAACGTGAAAGTGGAACGCACACACGTCCACGGGCCGCAGTGTGTTCACATATGGCGGTTCAATGGCGGATGGAGCGCTCGTGGATGAGATCTGTCGAGTGTGATTTTCGGGTAATTTGGAAAATTAAATCAACGTCCACCCACCTCCGCCTCCTCCTGCTCGGAGTGCGTTTGGTGAGCTGTCCTACCGGAACACGGCGACACATCCTTGTGTGCGGCGAAGACGTCGATTGGACGAGCATTCCGTCCTGTCAACTCGGCCCGTTTTGCCGAAGTCGTCGGGTGGAAGATAATTGATAAATGAAGCGAGTGACCGTCGAGAAAAGAGCCAAAACAAAACTTCCGCTTCGCAGCTGCAAATGAGCGCATGCCAATAAAATGCATACCGCAGCAAGGATGGGCTTGTTTCGTGAAGATTAGCGTCGGCAAGGATGGGGAATCATCGCAAATGGAGCATCCCGAGCGGGGACTGGAGACCCGCAGAACGTGTGCGGTCCTCGGGGGCGAAAGTTGGTGACATCTTATTGTACAAATCACGTGCATAATCGATTGCTAAGCACGTCGTCTGGGGCCCGCAACGATTGGGTGTTGGCCGTTTGCCAGCTGGACGTTGCCCTGAACCCCGGACGTAAGGCACGAGATTCCGCTCGCAAAACGAGCAATGAGTGTGATTGTTTTCCACTTTGGTTTTTCCTTTTGCTATGCTAAGTGAACGCTTGTCTGTGCTCTAGTCGTGTGTATTCTGGTTGGAAGGTGGAATGTAGCTGCAGTTGATGAACGGAGACAGACCAATGGAAAATCAATCACAAATTATGTGGAAATGATTGTAAAAAGGAGCAGCTCAAGCTTCATTGCTGCAAAATGACTACACACTCAATCGTGAGTTTATATACAGAATTAAAAATAGCTCAACTCTTATTAAAACATTCTTCAATTGTGAATTCATAGATATTTTACAATTTTATCACACTTACGATGTAAAACAGGTCAACTATTGTTATACTATATGGTAGTTATCGAATCAACAAAATTAAGATATTTAATGATCGCTTTCAAATGAATGAACAATTTTCTTAGAAAAATATGATTTTGTGCACACTTTAATCAATTACGATGCAAAACAGGTTAATGATTATTACACTTATTATGGTAGTTATCGAATCAACAAAAGTTAAGATATTAAATGATCGTTTTTGAATGAAAGAACAATTTTCTTTAAAAAATATATGAATTTGTGCTCTTTGAACAATATTTTATAGAAGTGATCACTTCATTCTCTATTCGAAACTGTACTAGCGACGGATACCAAGACGAAGAAAATATTAAAATGTGCGAAGCGTTTACAAAAGAACGTATCCCGCGAATGCTTTTATCGATTCTTCAACAAAACAAAAGCCATTTACCCGACATAACAGTTTATGGTAGATAATAAAAATGCTCGCAATAGCACTAACCTATTATGCATCTTTCTACGTTGAAATCGCGTACAAAAGCCAGAAAGCATAATTCAAAAGAGGGAATCTTTATGGGTAAAATTTGAAAGGAAGGATCATCACTTTTCCCGGGAGCGTGGAAATTGTGGTGGAAAAAAGAAAATTAAAAATAATTAGTGAACCAATGTCATTTCACTCCCACGCTGCTGTAAAAACCTTTTCACTTCGCTTTTTCTCTTTGTTCCCTCTCAGCACCGTTTCGTTCCGAGTCTTTTGTAGCATGAATTTTTCCCTCCAATTGCCGCCCGACTGAAACGTGCTTGCAAATGGTTCGCTGGCTGCAGGCGGCTCCATTTTGTTGAAAAGCTGCTCAACGTAAACTGCAACTTTTACGGAAAAGCTCCACCCGTTTCCTGTGCCCGATTGAAAGGGTGTCGAAATAGGGAAACGCGCTGGAAAACGTGCTGCCTCGAGCGGTCTGACGTCATACGTCGAGTCTAGAACACAATCACCTCACTCCGTCGCTCTCACTCTCTCCTTTTCGCTCTCTTTCACCATTGGAAGCTGTACGACCTGCACGATAAGGCTTTTTTCATTTCCCATTCTTTTCATACGGTTTCCTCCATCCACCACGAGTCCTTTGCATCGAGGAATCGCTGGGATTTTTCTCCCCAGTCCGGAAAATGATGAAACCCATTTCCGCCCATTTGTTGCACCTTGTGAGCGATGAGAGAGCCAGCTCGAGAAAAGGTTGTGGGTGTGGGAAATCGAACGGAGTCGGAATGTCGGCAAGGGACGAAACATTCTCCGTTTATCTTCCGCCCGATGGTGGAACAGTTGTGTAGTGTGCCTCCCATTAGTAGGAGGGTATTCTTGGACCGCATAGTGATTATGCATTTATGTACTGTTATTATGCCGCTGTTATGCTACTGCCGCGGTAGCACAAGGCCACACCAACACACATTCACACAACAAGATTTTTGGGCCAAGGTCGCCAACGCTGCTGCTGCTGGCTCCCGGAAAGCCCGACTGGTCACGTGCTACGCATGTCATTGAAGTCCATTGAGAAGACGGCCTCGATCGACCCATTCTCACCCATTCCTCTCTTTTTACCCTTTGTCTAATTCACACACACACACTCTTGCTGGTAAATGTGGACCCAAACAAACTACTAAACTTCGAAGTGCATCTTTTTAGCCTCCAGAAAAAACTATCAAAAGTTGATTCATTTTCATCTTGCCGTACAAGGGAAGTCATATAAGAATTGTAATGCGATATTACGAGATAAAGTGCAGGGTTGTCTATAATGTGTTAGCATATTTTTTTATATCAAACATAAAAGATAGTATCTTACTTCCATTCGTGAAAGTGAACCTTTACGTACAAATGTTCGAGGATGTACGTTTTCTTGTTCCTTCAAAAATGGTTCAGATTTGAATATAAGTATAAAAACCAAAATAAAAATGTGAATTGCTGGCGCATAAATACGTAGGATTATAATGAAACCAAAGAATTACCTATAGGCAAGCTAGAAACTAAAAGGTGAACTTGGATCTTTTATCCGAGCTTTGAATCATTAGAGAAAAATCACATACTTTGTTTTAACTTCCATACGACAAGTTTAAAGTAGATGCATAATTAACACCACTGTAAAATAAAAACATATGAAAAGTTACCAAGCCAAAAACGAACACTTTATTTTCATGAGATTTTTTAAAACATTGACTATCACGTCACCCGTTTCGCCTGCCTCTCATTATTTTGGTCATTGGCAGACAACCTGTTAAGCTAGGTAAGCTATATGCTAACTGAAATTTAAATTTAAATTATTTATCTTCTACCTCTGGGATCCGTGCTGTTAACATATTTAAATTGGAATTAAATTAGATTGAACTGCGTGTTAAGCATGGTCTTTTTTAACCACGGAAACTATTTGTTTTTCTCACGACCTTGCGAAAGCAAGTTCTATAAATCAAGCTATGAAAATGATAGACAGTTTGTTTGATGAGTATAATAAAATATCGCACCGCACATTCCCACCGTAGCGGTCAAAAACCAATATCGAACCATCGTTGCCCCTTTCCACACAACTAATCAAAACACGTGCTAACATTCTCAAACGATTCCCTTTATCGGTGTGCGTATCGCGCCGTATCGCGCCAATCTGGTTTACAAAATCAATAAGAAGCTCGTCATAAAAACATGTTAAAAAAGAACCGAAACAAAAAAAATCCGGAGCTGCAATTCCCAGCAGTTTTCCCATGCTTTCGACACGCACAGCCGGCCATCGAGATGGAGCTGAAAATTGCGCTTGTAAAAAACGAGCTCGGATAAGGAATTTTATCACCGTTCTGCCATCGGGGTTTAGCAGCAAGAATCCGGCGAGAACATACGCGCAGTAGAAGCTTCGTCCTACGGTCGGCAATCGATCCATCGTGAATTGGCTCGCGGTCTCGTTAACCGGATCGATTTTGAATTTTCCTCCCCCAGGCGGGTTTCCCTTATCGTGCGCCGCTCGCTCGTTTGAGTGTATGCAAAATTAGGAAAAGGATTCCCTGGGGCAACATTTCAGCTCGTTCGTTTTGATGAGAGAGATTTACACGCGCGCTATCGAACCGAAACCGAAACCGCGCATTCCACTTTCGAACATTCCCCCGACCGACCTTCAACAGTCTGTATCGTAGCAAACTTTCCGAAAACATGCAGCAAGAAAAATAATACTCTGCCATAATAACTAAATATCGATATAACAGACGAGCGAAACCATTTCGTCCTTGTTGCTTGCCCCGATAGACAACTCAATAAAAAATGAACCGTTTCGCTCGGATTCGCAGGCTCGAAACATGTGTGCATTTTGTGAGAGAACACGACATGACAAGCTGTATGCCATTCCCCACTGATGGCCGGACTTCTGAGCCTGCGGGTTTCGAATAAGCCTGTCATAAGCTGAAAGCTTTATATATGACGCTAGGGATGCGCATTTTGGTGACTGATCTGTGTCTGATTTGCTATGCACGCTTGCACATAAATACTCGTTTTTTAAATTGCATCCAAACGACTTTTCGTTGACGACTCACTAGTGCCCTTGACAATTGTGAGATATTTTCAACACATTTGATTTTGCTCATCGTCAAATGGGGGCGCCTGGTGGTTCACGCGCAGCCCGGGGTGCTTATTTAAATTATTTTCGTGCTTCGAAAGCTAAGCGGTATAAAATTTTTCAACTGGTTCAAATAAACCAACGAATAACCATAACTAGTGTAAATGAACTAAATTAAGTAGCAATAACGAAAATCAAGTACTAACTGTTCAAATTGTGTTGATTTACAAGAGCTATAAAGGCTCAATCCCGTTACACCCTTCTGCTAGTTCATTCCCGTTATTGTGTACTAATCAAAGGAAAAAGCACTTTCATTGTGGTAATCCCTGTTTGCCGCCAACTTTAGCAACAAAGCACGCGGACGCGTGTCTGAGAGCAATAAAATCATGCCTCCAAATCGATGGACGCGTGCCAGCGTAGTCCTTTGCACCTTATTCTCCACTGCAAGTTAATTCCAGTCCCGTTCCCGTGCAATGTAGAGGGTATTTTATTTACTGTTTCTATTCTTCCCTGCTGACCACCGGGTATTAACTGACCTGACCCGGCCCAGTGAGAAAGACGGCATTCCATTTTACCACGCGGAACCAGTGGTGAAACATGGGGAGGGTGCATAATTTAACAATTATGCAATTGCATTTAATGCAGGCCATTCATTAAATGCTTTTCTTCCGGAAACGACGCTTTTCCGTTACGATGTAGCGCCATTACGTGGAGTTTGAAACAATGGGCCTCGATTACGATAAGAACAGAGATTGTAGAACTGTATGAGTATGAGTAAAACGAAAATTTCGGACTTGGGAAATAAGAGAAAAGGACAAAACTTTTTTTTCTTGTGTGGATGCTTTAGAAAAACCCTAGTTAAAAACTTAATGAATTTTTAAAAGACACCAACCGTAACGGTTCAATAATTACCAACCGGTTTGGAATGTGTTTCAACTTCAATGCTTTTTCCTGAATAAGAACGATTCGTGTGAAACGAACATCAAGCATTCAGCACATCGCAAGGCCTCCACCAGTAACGATACCCGTTCTCCAAACGACCCATAGTGGGTCAACTAGTGTCTGTAAGTTGGCAGCCACCAGGGACATTAGATATGCAAACGAGCGTCTGGCGTCCCAAAAACTAGACAACCTGTAAATTCACAGCGAAAAATGACGTGATGTGAAGAATGGTCAAATAATTTGCATACTATTTCACGTTTCTCTGAACATGCAAAGGCTTGCGTGGAGATATTTTCGTTGATAATCAATAAGTAACACGAGACAGTATCTCTACGGAAAGCATCTACAGTAAATTTCGTGGAAAAAGCTGCCACAAGGGAGCATTAGCATTTGTTTAGCACACGTGCACTAATCAACATAATTTATTTTTTATCGATCAAAATATAACTCTCCACATAAGTTTAATTTATTCATGTAGCATTTTGAATCTTCCTTGCATCGTTACTTGTTTTAAGAAACGTTCATCATATTGATGGTGCTTTTTATCTACGTAGAACAAAATTCAAGATTATTTAACTCTCTACTAATAATTGTTTCTCTATTCAAATTTTCAGATTTGGCATGGAGCATTAGGTTCGCTACAGTTGGCTTTGAAAATCAACAGTGCTTCCATTATTACCGAGTAAAACCGGAGCGTTAGTTCCACAAATTCGCGGCGAGACATTTGGTGCGATATTACGAAATACAAAGTGAAGGGAAACCGAATCACAAACCGATCCAGTTAAACAAAACAAATAAACACCTCGATCTGGAGCGATGTATTGAAGGATTCTAAGTTCACCAAGTTAAAAAGTGTGAGCACCAGAGCAAAACACCACCGTACAGAGCACACGCCGTGACGAGCCTCCGAACACGACGACGGTTCAAGCGAGTACGCATTTGGCCCTTCGCCGTCGCCACGTCATGACCGGATGTGAGGTAATCCCGGATCCGGTGACGCAGTGATGCGGCGAGGGTACGATGCTTATCTCGCCCGTCTCTGTTTCAGGAGTTACGATGCATGGGCTGAGTCACCTGCAAACCGGCTCAACCCTGGAGGCGCTAACGCAGGCCACGATCATCTTCATCCTAGCGGTCGCCATTGTCATCTCGAACCTCATCGTAGTAGCCACATATCTTAACTTTAAGGGTAAGATATCCGTAACCATCCCGCAAGTGCGATTGCACGGCAACGGAGCATGTCTCTACTAATGCTGTACCTCCGTCACAGGTCCCCATGAGGTCATAAACTACTACCTGCTGTCGCTGGCGGTCGCCGACTTGCTATGTGGCCTGTTCATCGTCTCGCTGTCGGTTTATCCGGCATTCTATGGAGACTGGGTGTACAGCAATGTACTTTGCCGAATGGTGGGTTACCTCGAGGTGACCCTGTGGTCCATCTCGGTCTACACCTTCATGTGGATCTCGGTCGATCGATACCTCGCCGTGCGGAAACCGCTGCGCTACGAAACGATCCAAACCAAGACCAGGTAAATGTTGACCTTCCTCTCCCGGTCTACCAGAGGAGTCCACGCAAATCGGAACCGGAGAATTATCCTTCGTTCCTCCTTGCTCCCTAACATTCCCGTGTGTCCCCCCAAATGCAACTGAACCTTCACTTTGGAATAGTTACCCCAAAACAACCTTCTCCACCCTTCTTCCGGTTAAAATTATGTTTTGCTCCAGAGGTCCGAAGTTCTAGACGAACTCTTCCCAAAATGCAATACCCCATGGCCTTATAACAAAACCGTTTCCCTCACTATCGCACCGTATCGGTGTGCATACAGCCTTTATCGGCGACGTGTGTATGTGTGAATGTGCTTATGTATGTTTGTATGCGTGCTCGGTTGTATATTGTGCGTGATCGATTGTGTACTAAAGCGTGATCACACCATGTAGTAGTGCAATGTATCCTGTACTAACCACCTACCCTCCGTGTGTGTGTGTGTTTTCACATAATCTTAACAATTTTTCCAATTTCCGCCATAATACACCCGTTTGACTTTCAAGAATGGTTCGTGTTCGTGTGTGTACTAAACCTTTATGTAAGATTCTAGTGGAAGACTTATTTGTTTTAGTGTGAAACAAAGGATTGAAATTTGTTGTGTTTTGTTTTACTGTGCTTTTTCTACCTTTCATTTCGGTTTTGTCTGTCGTTTCTCGTTTCTTTATTCTGTTGGAAAATGGGTTTAACATTCTGTTTTAGTTTCACGTTTCGCGTTGTTTGCTGGGAAACCGAATGATTTTCCGCATCCTCCTTCTATCTCTATCTTGTTTCTCTCTCTCTCTCTCTGCCTCTCTCACTCTATCTGTCTCTCAGTTTTTGTATTTTTTTACAATCCCGTCTCTTTTTGTACCTGTTCTTACATCTCCCGATTGTGTTCCGTATCTCATTCTATCTTTCTCTTTCTCTCGTTCCGCATTCATGGTTACGGCTGATCGGTTTGGCATCAAATATATTGTCCACACACACGCCACACCATGATGACCGAAACGTTGCCGTTACATTATGGCATACTTTTATGGCAAACACACTTCGGCCACCACGTTGTGCGCGCCGTTTTCGTGAACAACCGACCGAACGACAACCGTTGCGCAACACGCCCGCAACAAAACCCGTGCCGATCCTCCGGTTTGGAAATGATAAAAAAAACATATAACTATCAATCCTCATATCCTGAAAACACCCCCCACGAATGGTCGCAAACAACCCCTCGATCATATTCACCGTGCCTGGACAACACGGACATGAAACAATGACAAAACAAAACAAAACAACCTGCGTGTATCTGTGCACGCGACGGGAGAGAGAAAACGAAAGAACGGAAGAACCTTTTATTGATCGATGTTTATTGGTGTGTGCTGTTCCTCCCCATATGTACTAAAATCTAGGAATGGAAGGTTTGCATACTTTAGCCAGATGATTACTTACCAACATTTGTTTTTTAATCTAATAATCCTTCAAACGCTTTCCATCGAAACTTCCGTATTGTTTCTTGTGTCCCTTTGCTTTACTGGCTATTGTATATAGAGTTTCGTTCTATAAATTCCTTTATACTCCATTGTTGAACCCAATCCAAATATTTTGTGTTTATTCAAACTCTTCCACTTTTGTGTATAGTTAGTGTATATACCATTGTTACTAGCAGTAGTTTTCCGTTGAACACATTGCACCTCCACCGAAACATTTGTTTCATATACTCATTGTAAAAGTAACTTGCACCCGTGTCCCTGATTTCTGTAACACTTTTTTTGTTTTTGAAACGCACCTGAAAGCAATAGCCAAACCAAAGTAAATTAAATACAGCTTCATCAGTAATGGTTGTGCTAACAAAAATACCTTATGGCGAACGTGCTTTGTCGATAACCAAAATGTTCTAAAACTGTACTAAACGCATAATGTCTGCTATCTACCGTTACACTAAAGTCTCTTCAACAGCAGCATTGTAACATCAGTAAAGTGTGGCTCACCCGGTGAACGGTTACACTGTCGCTTCGAGCACTTAAACACCAATGGCGGTTGGCCACAACGGCAAACTGACGCATGTGCGCGTAGTTAGTAATCTCCGGCATTCTAAGTACACCTGCCTCCATGCAACGCTCTCGCTCGCTCGCTCGCTCGCTCGTCTTTGTATGTGTAGATCAGTACTATCGCTTTCCCTGGTAGATGTAATGTTGGCGGTAATTGTTGTTTGTGTAGGCACGCGCACCTTGCACCTCTGGTTTCCCCCCTCTGGCGGTGGTGGTGGGTTCACGTTTCTCTTGCATTAAAGCGGAATGCGCAGAAACGAACGCAAAGCCAAGTGTGCGAAGCACCTGTTGTGTCACACCACGCAGCCTGGCCGCGTGTTCCCCTGTACTTTCCCTGTAGTGTGCTGCTGTAACCTGTAAAAGTAGAGCTGTGGTCGGTTGTACCCGCGCCCGTTCGTCTCCTTGCCACGGCCGAAGCGGGACGACGGGGGACGCGTACGACCGTCTTCGTATCGTTCACAACTGGCGCCTTAAGCAGTTTGATTTTCTTCTTTTACTTCCACGTGGGCACGTGCACGTGCTGGTGACGAAGGAACCCTTACTAACGCGCCTTTTTTTCTCTCTTTGCTATTTTAATCCGTTCTCTAAACTAACCGACCGCGCAGATGCCAATGCTGGATGGCGTTCACGTGGATCTCGGCAGCCATGCTGTGCAGCCCCCCGCTCCTTGGGTACAACAGGGCTGACTACAACAAAGTGACCCACATCTGTATGCTCGAGTGGGGCACCATAGAGGCTTATAGCGCAACGCTGGCAATCCTGGTCCTGGGCCCGAGTGTCATCTCGATCGTGTACAACTACGGCTACATCTTCACGATGATGCGCAAAGTGCGATCGGGGGCACCGATCCACGATAAGGAGTACGCCACGGCGCTGGCAGAGAACCTAGCGAACCCCAGTCACTGCATGTCGTTCGCATTGGTGTTTTCCTTCTGGATTTCGTGGACCCCGTTCATCGGGCTACGCATCTACGAGCTCGTCACCGGCGACACGATCGACAATCCGCTGCTGCACTTCGCCGCCGTCTGGATCGGCATCCTCAACTCGTTCTGGAAGATCATCATCATGACGACCATGTCGCAGCAGTTCCGGCTGCTCGTGCGGCTCCTGTTCCTCACCATCTGCTGCAAGACGAAGGGCCGGCAGCAGGCTGAGTTGATCGGGCTCGAAACGGACGACTAAGACGTTAATCGGCCCTACGGGCTCCAACCTGCACCCAACCGCAAACGCTCACGCTGTGTGTTTAGTCGAATCGAATGAACGTACAATCAAGTTTACAAACTTTGTGCTATTAAAACAAACATACATACAAACAAATCTTATCCCACTCAGCTAAAGTAGAATCCGCCGCTAATTAGGACGAGTTACTGCAGCTCCATGCCAAGCAAACGAATGATGCCGTGAAGTGTGGCACCCATTTAGTACTTACGAATAATAAAGCGAGTCATTCTATAAAGCTCAGTGCTTGACCTTGTGCGTAGAAATGAAAAAATTAACAAACTTTCAATTCACTGCGCAGATCGATCACATGTGTCTGATTGTGAAGTTATCCATTTCATCAACTTCATCTTTTTTCAAGGAAAAAGAGAATAACCAGGACACAATGCGATTCTACCAAGCACTTCATACGCAAGAAAAACATCAATTTAAATATTCAGGCGTGCGTAAGCTACGTTTTACTCTTGGTGTAGTGCTCAATTCACACAGGTATACCACCATAAGGACTAATAAGACACGACGGTAACCTACCCGTGTTTACTGCAATGAAAACTGTTTTCAAAAAACAATAACAAACATCACACTCAACACTAAAAAGTCGGCATCGTACGTACTACTTTAAAAAGGGCTGTGTAGATGCCACGCAAATAACCTTCAAGGAACCGAACAATCAAACTGTCTCGAAATCCGTAAGCGTGTTTTACGATGGCAAACATAACATGCTAGAACAGAAACAAAAACACGTTTGTGTTTCGTCATGTGTTTTGATTTGTTCTGGCGATTTTTCGCGCAAAAATACTGCGCAGGACGCGCATGCAAGATCTTTAACATTTACCTTGAGTGAGATCTGCGCGCAAAGGCAACATCGTTCGGAGGATATTAAAAATGTTGAGGACGAAGCAGAATAAAAACGAATAAAAAAGTCTTAAAAGAGAACGCACGCGCGTCTGATGTGTGCGCGAATCAATATAAAACAAATATTTTCAGGGCTCACCGTAGACATACTGAACGAATCTATAAACGATATAAAACAAATTCATACAAGGAAAAAATCAATACATAACGACGATGAAGAGAAAAAACCCAGGGTGACGCAATGCGATGAGAAATAAAATACAAATTTAGGATAAATAACACATGCCAAATAAAAGAAGAAAAATATTACTAAAAAATGCGGTATCAATAAAGAAATGGCTAAAATGGCTTCGCTCTTGCACCCCGCCTGCAGGCTTCTGGTCAGAAGAAGGCAGAGAATTGCATTTGCAAAATAGAGCCGAACCGAAGCTTAGTGTACGCACGCTGAATGCAGCTAAAGTTTTGCGGCATTTTGTAGGGTGCCATTCAGAATGTGCAAAACCCGCGAGAAGTCTTTCTCCTACGGCATCCTACTTACACGCAAGTTGAAAATAATAAAGTAAAAACTTCAAAGAAAATTATATTTTCTAAGTTTTTAAAGAGTGAGATTTAACAAAAACTAACGAGTAAAAATACACTGCGTCAAACCACCCTCGATTACCGAATGTAAACCGTCTATTCCAAGGAGTTTGAAGCGTAGGAGTTGTAGAGATCGCAATGGCACTTACCAACACAGGACTCGAACAGGCAAGAACTGTACCAGCATTGATGATTTAGAGTACATACAGTGGGAATTCGTGCGCGTTCGGTTTTGGATAGGAGAAAGTAAAACCAAGCTCGTTGCTCTTCATACTGTTAAAATCGTGTCGTACATGAATAGAACTCGCGGCCTGAATTGCCCAACACCAAGATCAGTTCAGCAGGATTCGTTCGTCGATTCGTTTGAGGTTGTTCTGTCAAGCAATATCGAGGGTACGCTGAAAAATCCAAATGGCATCCTCTTTGAACGGTCTGGCGTTTTATGTTTTATATAGTACCAGAAGCTAGCAGATGTACGATCCCTCGGAACCCAGGGTACGCATCCGGCCGTCGTTCGTTAGTAATACCATTGTTATTTACGACTGCACAAACCAGGCCGAATCGGTTAAGGCCGGAATGTTACACATAGTGGCGCGTTCCTTTTTTTTCATTTGTACGAACATTGTCACGATCCTTCCCCGTTGGTAGCAGCGCCAGAGTAACTTAAGTAATCGATTCAGCACATGCATGCATGTACTTCGAGTGATACAATTTTGACGCTCGAAGCCGGAACGCATCGGCGCAAAACATCATTTAGCTTCCCTCGGTGAAACAAGTTAGTTCAGACTCCAAGGGACAACGAATCGGTGCTCTCGGTCAAATGTTGAACAGAGAGATGTATGCGTTGCGTCACTCAAAGTTCGCTTACAAGTGTAGTATGTTGAGTTTAAGTGTAAGTGAAAGTTCGTTAACGTTTCATACAAAGTATGCCCACGGTCGGTTATAGCTATAGCAGGAGTGTGTATAGAGGACGGAACATTTAGGGAGCCAGTTGGGACAGGCGTTGGATTAAGCTCGTACTTGTGCATGATACGTATGGAGTTCGTGTTTGAGTTAGTGAAACTTTAGAAAATGAAAAATACGAAAGTTAGACACAGCAACAGCAAGTAATGTTAGCGAGTTAAGGGTTAATGTAGCTGATAATGATTGATGTGTGGTTGAAATTGCATTAACTTGGAAGGTTGTTAAGAACGGTTGAAGTACTGAGGGATTGCAGTCAACACAATGGCGATCGTACCAGTTATAAGAAATAAACTAATAATTATAATAAAAAAACAAACAGGGACATTTCCTTAGACAATTGTTCAAGCATTCCTTTAACGTTTGTTTGTAAGAGAAAATGAACGAGA
>KE525297.1:1161321-1191764 GCA_000441895.2 Anopheles sinensis | reverse complement strand
TTTCGGATCGGATAGTTCAGAGTGAAAACTATGGACTTCTTTGCCTCACGAGTGTCGAGGTGATAATAACTGACTTTATTAGGAAAAATTGAGTCTTATATACTAACAATGTATGAATGTGTACGTTAGAATCGTACACGAGATTTGCATGTGTGGAGACGCAAAGCGTGGGATGCAAGGCGTGGAAGACGCGTAGTTTCGTCCTGCGCGTTGGTCCTAACCAAATAATCTATCTGCGTCTGTTTATCGCTTGGTTCGCTACGCGTGTGGTCTTCGAGCTTGGTGCTTTACAATTATTGCTCTCCCTTATCTCCTCTATGCACATGCATTTCTAAACACAACCTTTTGGCATCGTGGTGATACGCTCTCCTACGATGCTTCATTTTTATGGCTATACTCGTCGCTGGTTTCGGTTTCGGGCCTTTTTGGATATATGTTTATTGGGCCAGCACTTCCGGTTCCAGGGAGAGTTACAAATAGAAGTAAACTTATCCGTTGGTAAATTTCGTGTTGACGCCGCACGGCGTCCCTTTCCTTGCTTACTTAGGATCACGATCGTGATCCTAAGTTTACAATTTTGGGTTTCTTTTGAGTCGCGATAAACACGTGCACATTCTTGGCGCAACAACAGCGGTAATCGCCGTTTCTTCGCTTCTTATGTTTGTTCTAAACCTTGCTCGTGAATGTTCTCTGTTTAGACCAACGGACCTTTTTAAGCATTTTGTGGCCAACCTATTTGCTTCTTTTTCTTTATCTATGTTCGCTATTCGTTGCAACGGATAAAATTTGTAGATTAATTTTCGCTTGAAATACATCTGTTTTCAATCTCGAACGAGACTTATCGTCCGCCTGTAACAAAGACCCGTCCTTTCAAGGCAAAAGTCTAACTTGTACTAACTACTTCTACCGCTAGGCTACTACTTCTACCTACTAATCTAGTCAACGTGTAGCGAGTGGCATTCGGATAGGAAGTGAGTATAACATATTAGGCCACTCTAACCAATGTGTCCCTGTTCAAAGCAGTGGGAATACTTTCTGCAAGACCCGCACGCGGTGCATACCAATTAAGCCATACTTACTGTCATGTTTTTGCGGCATATACGTTTCCATATGGCCTACACACTACTACTCAAACCCCCGTTGAACTGTGGGACAAGCGTTAAGCAAACAGAATAGAACAGGTTTGGGGTACCAGACCGGTATCGGAATCCTTTCGGCTAACCGCCGCCAACAGTATGGATGCATATTCTTCCCTTGGATATGTTTGCGAAAACACGTTCCGATGTGTGCAGAAGGTCCACCCTCCACGATTGAAGGTCCAGTCGGAGGTCCTCGTAGGTATATCTTTATTTCGGCGGAGCCCCACAAGAGTCTCAATTACCGATTGAACACAGCGCAGTCGCGCTACATGAAGCTACAAACATTCAATGTGAAACAAAAGGTTGTTGAACAGTAAAACTGCCCCTTTTCCCTGTTTTCCCACGAGTTGCGGCACGCAGAGCAGAATAGTAGAAAGTGCAGCAGAAAAACAAATGGTATAATATCGCAACGAAAAACGCCCAGCAAACCAAAGTAATAGTTAAAGTGAAAGCAGAAGTTCTAAAAATGTAACCAAAAACACAAAGAAATGTACGTTTCAGCTATGAAATTTTTATCGAACACCAGCTTGTGCGCAAAAAAGCACACAAAAAGTTCATACACCATCACTCTCTTGCCCGCACTATATCGAAGGGTGTATGCTATAGCTCTGGCTTAATCATAGCCCTATAGCAGGGAACGAAAGCATTCCCAGTTGTGCTTGGCTTTTGAAATAGACGCAACCGCGTAGTACATTTTACATTCAAAGGGAGAGGATCGGTTTGCCGTGAGCAACTGATAGCCCGTTTTGGCGAGGAGGATGCAGGAACAGAAACTCGAAACCAAAGTCCCACGTCCCTCATAGTAGTTGCAGGGCGGACAACAGCGGACCGCGTCAGGGCATTCGGAAGAGATCTTGTACGAAGTTAAAGGGTGGCATGTTTTATCAAAATCAAAATGTATCGACTCTCCATGTAATCTGCAAACGGAAGCAAACGTAGATCATAATTGAACTATCTTTTTAATATCCTTCACAACTTAAATGAATCGAATTATAACCAATCCCAAACTGAATAATATGACAAAACAGAACAAAACAAAACTTTGAACAAACCGTCAGCCTAGGTAAGCTAGTGTTGCTTGCAGAGGGCGATCGGCCAGGGATAGCGAACGGTTGACGGGAACCTCGATCAGTGAAACGGCACCAAATGCTCCAAATAAACATATATTTCGCTTCGGTCGTAGACTAGAACCTAATAATCTACAGTTGATCGCAATCTCTCCGTTTACATTTATACTACATTTAATAGTTCTGGGTGGGAACGAGAGGCGAGGTAAACGGTTGGCGAAGAGTGTATACCGTTTGGCGTAATTTGGGGCACTTGCACGAACGTATATATGGGTCTTTAAAATCTCAATGGATGACATTACAGTCGAAATTTAATCTCATTGGCTATTGGTACTATAAGGATAAACTTCAGAAGTAGTGAGGCAAAATTTAGAGCAAAATAGCTTACCTTCGAGAAATCACACTAACACGTCATCTGAGTTGATTAATTGGTTTGGTTTACACAATCATCTAGAGAATAGGTTCTTGATTCGCTTACTAGTTTCTTCGAACTATGTTTGATGACGATGGCAAGAAAAGGGTTATGGTGTTCTATTTTACTATTATGATTCACCCTCGATAGTGATACCAATGAACGCAGGAAATATAATTGTTTAGAGTCGTATTGTAAGAACAACTTCTTTAGTTTGCATTAGCAATATTAGCGACATAAATCCACCACCACAAACACGACTGCAATATTGTAGTTTTGTATAGGTATCGTTTATTAACAAACGATGAGCATTAACAGCATCTGCGTAGATCGTACGACTACTACCATAGAATTCAAATGGTAAATGCTAAAAAAAATCATAGCAAATGAACAAAGACACAAGTCAAACACACTTTGTAGAAGCTTCCGTATATTCAATTACCGTGGGAATAAACTACAACCATGTATCATCGCAAAAACGCAGCAGCAACATTAAGAAAACCATAAGAAGAAAAAAAAACATTGTAACTAAAAACTTAGAATAGGCAAACTGGCTGTTCCATCATGGTATGTTATAAAATTGAAAGGAAAGAAAGTGTGGCGAAGAATACCCAGATTTTTTAATTTATAATAAACCATTTCAAAATAAAAAAGTCATTCGTTTTTTTTGTATTTCTCATGAATTTATACTAAATTTTGTTCCGATGTTGATACATCATTGAGAAAAAAGATATGTAGCTAAAATCTCCATCCATCCAATTAAGACTAGTTTTAATTTGCTAATAAAATGTCATTTCGAACCAACCTTCCAGGACTTTCGTAAAAACGTAAAAACTCAGTTAACTCTAGGAGTAATGACAAAAATACTGAAAAGTAAAATTAGAAGAATGACAAAAACCCTCAATCGAAGTTTACATTTTCTCTAATTGTGAAAAGTATTGATTATTACTTAAAATTTTCTTATCACAAATTCTGAGTAAAAATAATTTAATTTCATATTTGCAGAACGTTGCTGAAATAGGGTAAGCGCTCTTATACTTGTCCTTGTACCAATAGTGGCGGAAGTGGAATTAAATGATGGCGGAATTTGGGGCAAGTGTGCCATTTTAAGCAAATCATTCTGCTACTAACCAAAATCTGTTTGTTAAACGCTGGCTTTATTTTTAATACATTTTAACGTTTTTTTTCACTTGAGTTTCAAAAATAAAAACGCAAAAACAATTATTCTAAAATAGTTTTAAAAATGGTAAAAATTCACCTACTTTTTTGTGCTTCGGGGCAAATGTTCCTCCTGTATGGGGCAAGACGGCCAACTAGTTTTATTTAAAAATTGAATGGAAAAATAGAAAATCTGAGTATGTGTGGCGCTTGTATATGTCAAATAGAATATTTAAAAACATTTTATAGTCTCATAACGACCCATACCTTATTCCAAACTGGTGACGGAAGTTGTCTCCTTAAGTTTCAGTTATTTGGCGAGCGTTTTCACGGTTTTTCCATTCTGGCCGCTGGAAAACTTCTTTGGGACGAAATCTGCTCGTATTTACACACCATTCTACGTCACTGTGAACTCAACTTCAATTTTTAAGTTTTTGGCAGATTCACTCTGCAGAGCAATAGCGGATACAGGGGTGGCACTCTTGCCCCATAAAAGGATGGCAATCTTGCCCCAAAAGATAACTTTTTTTTCAAATTAAGATTTTTCCGTCAAAAATAATCGATATTTTTGGCTGATCCCTCAAACCACTTTGTCTTTTACTCAACTTTGCTAAGTGACACATACTTTCCCGATTTTTGTTTCAATGGGTTTTGACAGCTTTTTTAATTTGGTGCAAATATTATACGATTACACTCCATTTTGATGCGCTGCATAAAATATTTGACAAAATTGCAAAAAAGTGGCCTATTCTGCGTTACATTCGGAACACTACATCTTAAAAGAGCGCTAAACATATATGCATACTCATTTGGTCATTTAATTAAATTTAGAGGAAAAAATGCAAGTTGGCTCACTTGCCCCTATGGCACACTTGTCCCAAATTCCGCTAACTTTTCGAGGTTATTGGTCCTTGTATTAAATGTTCTTTGCTCTTTTATATAGCGTTCAAAACATAAATCTTGCCACTCCGTAGTGTATGAAGGCTCCAAAATTCATATTTTCCAAATAGGTTGTACTAACACGCTGGATTCCTTAAGAATTTATCAGCAGGGCCATGATTTCCGTAAGGCTATAAACCACCGCAAAAAGCATTGATCTATGAGACCACAAACGTATATATTGGTCTCATGGTCTCATAGACCTATGCATTTTTCATGATAAACGGTGAAAATAGATGTTTTTCTGAAGAATAATGGTTTTTCGATCATAATTGGTATAAATATGTAAAATATTCTGTTACAGACACTTATAAAATGCATCATATTGTTAGTAACATGACTAAGTGCGCCACTATTAGTACAGTTATCCTAACCGCGTGTCCACACGGCATCGTACCGTAGCAATTTTTACACGCGGAAAATGAAAATTTTCGTGGTACATGAAAATTTGCGAAACGTCTACCAAAATTACCAATTTTGGCCCTCTTAGAGCAGGATCACCACGAAAGAAATCGTTAAATTCATTGTATCGACCATAAGTAAGTAAGTAAGTAAGTAAGTAAACACGCTTTTTGTCGCTACTTTTGTTTTATTTTGTCATTTACATATGTTGGTATTTTGGCCCACCTGATTTAAATAGTTTTCAAAATAATTTACAAAAGGGCTATTTACCTTTTTTTTATGTGGCTCAACATCCCCAAGTGGGACTAGGCCTCTCTCCGAAGAGAGTTACTGTGACCGATAGACGGTATTTTATTAGATCGGTGGTAAGCCGTTCGTAATACCGGGGGGTGCCAGACTCGGGATTCGATCAAACACCTATGGCGTGGTGTTTTCTTGCGCTACCGCTGCGCCATGGGCACCCCTTTTGATTTACCTTTATCTTTGGTAAATAAGTGAGATAAAATGCTTAATTTGCTATTTTAATATCCACTTTTTAGCACGATGATCGTATTTTCGTCTTGGAAATCTCGGTAAAATCCCAAATGAAGCCCCCGTCAGCCGAAATCACTGTCGTGGCTACACCATCGTGGCATTTGTGAGCGGATGTACCTGAAAGTATGGAATAGGTGATATAAATACCGTTTTGTGAATTTATCGGTACCGGTATCATTTGAATACCGCCGTTAGAACTTGATGCTATTAAATAAAATATTTTCGTTATACTTCACAGGATGGGCAACATGAACTCCCTGATGCATTATTTGTATAAGTTTATGAAAATTTAGCTACGCAATCAACCTGGGTGGGTGCGGTATTTCACAAATTAATAACAAACTACCTTTTTCGGTAGACCTAGCGCAGTCCGCTCGTTGCGGGCGCGCCGCTATTTCAAACTCATTTTTCAGTCAAACTCATCGGATTATACTGTCCTATCTAGAATAGTTAAAACCGTTAAAACTCACCGTTTCTACTTCTAACGGTAATTCAACGGTTCAAAAATTTAAGCTGAATTCATGTACCACCCGTTGCATACTTTCAAGGCGCAACTATGGAAAGATATGGCGATTCTGCAACGAGGAGGGGGCTTCATTTGAGATTTTACCTATCTGCTTACAGCTCAAGAGCCCACAATTTGACAACATCGTAGATTTTAACGATTTTGTCGAAAAATACTGATGCAATCGATTCTAAACTTCGTATGTAACTAGAATGAATCGATATTAATACATAAAAGGGCGCATTTTTATTTGAAATCGGTGTGATAATTGATCTCCTTTCCAATGGGCCAAAATTACATGCATGGGCGAAAACACCCTCACTTAACCTACTAAATTTGATGAAACATTTCAAAGCAAGTTTCAGCCAAATTCGGTTTATCTTGATCCAACTCGATACATTAAACGCATTGGACAGCAAGTTTAACCGTAAATATATTTACTAAAAAACCATAGAAGAATGTAAATCATACATATCAAACGTTTCAGTCATATAAGAAACCTTTCATTTGAGGGGCCATTCATACAAATCGGTCCAGCGACTATAAAGTTATTAACAAATTTGCTATTTCAGTCATTTTCAAATTGTGACCAAAGTTTTTCAAGTTGGTTGATGTCAAGCTGTGCTGTCGCCACCGTTCAAATAGAAACTAGCGGTGGGTAAATCGAATCCAAACTCGAAACGTGAGCTCCCACTTCCGAATCCCAATCCATAATCGAGACGCACCAACCGAGGCACATAACTTGAATCGAGGCACATCAAATTCCAATAGATTTGGATCAAGTCTGAATCCAATCATGTCAGAATCGAATCAAATATAATTCGAATCCTTCAAATAGGATCCTATCATACGGAATCTGTCCAGGGAGCGAGTCTTCGATGTGCTTAATCCCGATTCTGCCAACACTAGTAACTTCCGCGAGGCAGTTTGTTGTGTCACCTCGTTGAGGTGAGGTTTGTTTTGTTGTGCTGCTCGTTGCAAGTTAGTATGCTAGTTCGTTAGTGGTAAGTCAAGCTCCGGCCGAATGAGATGTGTTGCTGTTGAAGGTGATAATTTACAACCGATAACCAATTGGTTCATTGTTTATTACCGACCGTGTCAGTTTCCATTGTGTGGCGTGCGTCTAGCAGTAGAAGTCGTCATCGTCATCGTCATCGTCATCGTGCTGCGTGTACAACGGCGGCGGCGTCTGTCTATCCCCTACGAGAAGATTTGTTTTCTTCATGGCGTCTACTCACGAAAACGCGACGTGAAATACGAATATTGTGTCTTTCCTGTGGCAATACCATTCCTCGTGGCTTTTAGTTGAAAAAGCAATCGGAAGGTTGCTGGAAGGAAAAGAACTAGTTTGAAGGTTGAACGAATGTTCCGAATCCGTGTATGTGTGTTTGAATGGTTGTGTGTTTGTGTGTGTGTGTAACTCGCTACTGCGATGTTGTATATTTCGTAGTTAGTAAATACGTAGTCAAAAGCGAGAAGCTACGTACGACAGTCACCAGGAACACGTACAGATTCTTTGCTGTTGCCAGCATTGAGCGTTTATATTGTGCCCCCCGTGTTTTTTTTTTATTTTGTAACAACCTGAGTACTTACGGTACTTCGTTTTGTTGTGCGTGAAACTTTAAAAGCATCATTTGATGAATAATTAACGAACCAGTCTGTGAACGAGAGCATCGCGGTTGGCGTTGTTTCACCAGCGGATGCGCTGCTGGAAGCGAAAAGCTACGCGAATTGAAACGCAATTTTTTCGGGGTTTTGCGTCTACGTGTGTATGGTAGATTCGTGAGGACAATCCATCGACCGACCGACGCTCGTATGTGTTCGCTTCCTGCAAAAGTGTGTGGGCAAGTGTGTGGTGTGTGGCTTTCGGAAAGTTGTTCACCTGCGAGAGGCACGGGTTGTGAAGCATGTGTGTGCAAAAACCCTTCGGATCTGTTTGTGGCAGAAAATAAAATTGTTGCTGAGGTCGCAAACCGACCCCGCTCCTTCCTCCCTCTCGAGCGAGAGAACCCCTTGGTTTTGGTTGGTTTGCAATGACTGTCGGAGACGAACAACGGACGGTTGGTGTGCGCTGGTGTGATGTCCTTGCAATGCAACGTACACGACGCCCGTGCGCTAGTGTGTGAGAGATGCCTGTTTGGTAGTGTTCACGTATGGCCAGGGAAAGGAAAGTTCTACAGAAACACATCAGCAAAACAGCGTTGCCACTGGGGTGTATGCAACGCGGCAACGATTAGTGTTGGGAGATAAATTGGTTTTCCACCCGTGAGGCTTCGATGGGCGGCAGAAGAAGCTTCCAAAACTGCCGTTTGTTCCAAACTCACCCATAAAAGACTAGTCGGGTTTGATTTTTAATACCATGAACCGGCCAATTCTCTTGCCCGCAATTGAAAATGGCCAGAGACACCTGTAACCCTCGCCGAAAACGAATGGCGACCGGAGTAGATAAAATCCGAAGTTTGACAGTCTGCAAAGGGTTAATTTTTCCATCAAAGTTTTCGAACGATAATCGTCTACATCAATAGTAGAAACAAAAAAGGTTTAATCAAACTATCTTGATTACAACCCACCTCGACCGGGGTTTGTTTGGGAGAAAATGTCGGCCGCTCGACGAAAAATTTCCAGATGGCAAAGAAAAAGGTGAACAAAACAAGTCCCTCTTAGATCGCTAGATCCGAGAGCGCACCACAAAGCGCAGTAGCAGCAGAAGCAGCAGCAGAAACCCACACAACCGTCGGTGCGATGGAAACGAGAAGCGAGAAAAAGGAAAACCGAAAAGAAAACAAACAACGAAAACAGATGATTCCTTTCTCCTTTCGCTCGCCGTCGTCGGTGGAGCTCGGTCGCGAGGAACTGAGAAAGATTCTCAGGCGGCGGTGACGGGGTTTCGGCGCAGTAAAAACAAAAACAACGCGCTGATCTTCTCACCTTTTCGGCGGTTTGCGCTTGTTGTTGTTGTTGTTGGTAGCAGCGTAGCCATGACATCGTGATCGCAATACGAGCGCGCGAGACCAAAGAGTGTGGAAAGCGAAAGAAAAGTGCCAATGCGAAAGAACGTGAAGGAGAGTAAAATGGAACCGTCGCATCGGGTTCCCGAGGAACTTACCAGTGACGTACCCCTCAGGGGGTTTTTTTGGTTGGTTCATAGAGCTGGTTGGCGGTTTTGTGCTGTTGCTTTTCTGCGGTGTGCCAGAAGTGATCGCATCGAGCAGGCGGGGAGATGAACCATACCGCCGACGTTCGTCGCACCCCTCGAGAGAAGCGAAACGAGAACGACGAGCGCATCGTGACGGGGGAAGAAGGGGGTCGGTTACGGTCAGCGATTCGGAGAGGTTATGTTTTAGCGGCCGCAAACCGAGAAGGAAGCTGCGTAGCGCATTCAACTCGCGGATTTATTCACGGTTGGGTTCGGGTGGAACGCTGTTGTAGCAGCAGAAGCTGCAGTGACGAGCAGCGACGACAACGAACCGCCGCCTGCGATTGTTGCTATCGAAACCAAAACGAATGTCTCAGAGGTGCCCTAATTATTCGGTTCTTTCGTTTGCCCTTCGCAAGCAAAACGTTTGCGCCCTTTGCCTTCGCGTGAAATTGAACTTGCATCTTGTTGCACACAGGCGGAACGGCGCGTTGCGTTGCGTTGTTGCCATCCTTTCCTTCGATCTGCTGACAGAAGGGAGCGAGGGAATCGTAGGGTTTTGTACATATGTGTGTGTGCTGTGTGTCACTGTGGAAAGGATCAGATTGTGTTGTCGACACGCGGCAACTTCATTTTCGTACTTTTCCCGTGGTGCTTTCATATTCATTTTATATCTTTAATTTCTCCAATTATTCAGTGCTGTTGCGGTAAAATGCGATCGACCCGGTAGCCCGCCGGATATTACAACGAAGCCTGCGCTGCCCGCGCGTGCCCGTGTGCAGAAAGAAAGTTTGGCCAAATCCCGAACGATATACCGACACACACGCACACAACACGGTCTGTGCGTGTGCGAGAGAAAGCGAGCGAAACAAAGGGAGCTGCTCCGGTAGTGTTGGTGTTTGTGTGTAGTGGCCGTGTAGTGTGTTGTGTGCGCTAGTGTAGCTGGTGGCGCAGGGAAGATCAACGGCACGGCAACAGCTGCTCCCTGGTGCTGGTAGGGGTGTGTGGAGCAGCGAGGGGCCCGTGTACACTACGCGACCGCGCACGTCACAGCGGAGCGCCACATCCGAACTGGAACACGCGCCGGTTGGTGGTGGAGGTGGAGGGGAACGGCGCGGGGCGGTGGTACCGATTCGTCGAGCGACCGATCTCCGACCGATCCGGCCGATCGCGCTCCGCTGACGCCGCTGTTGGCGTTGGGAGTTTGCCCGCACATTAACATAACCGCGCAAAGGGAAGGGGGAGAAAAGGAGCGAAATCAAGAAAACGAAAACACGGCGAAGCAACAGAAACACACAGGTATGTTTTGTACGTTGACCTTGTTTTGTGAACACTCCACCTACACCTCCCCCCAAACACACCGCTTCGCTTCTACCCTCGCCCTGTGCTCACCCACACGTGTAAACAGCCATCTCGAGATGTGCGCTCAAGGGCTGAAAGTGTTCGAACGAACGAGTGAGACAAATAATGGACGAAGTTGGCGGCGTGATTTTAAGGTCTCTGTACAACATCTTTCAACAATATTGCCAACAAACATTTTATACATCAATATTGAAAAGGGACTATAAAGTTGAATATGCTAGTCTCGCCATGTTTTAATGTTTAAACATTTACCACTTCAATTGCATTCATTTGCCAAAAATGAATTATTAATTGATCCGCTTGATGAAAAGTTAACTCTTGCACTCTTGATGAAACGTTCAGAATGTTGACGAGGAAAGTTAAAAACTCAGTCAATAATATTCAACATATAGTCGAGATTTTCGTTTGATTCTTTGAGAACGGCTTCGAACCGATCGAAACGCCGAATGAACGCACTTCGCAATGACAATTGCAATTAGAACAGGGCTCGGCACATGTGTCCTGAAATGGGCCAGATGATGAAAAAGAGCCCACAATCCCGGAACAGATACCTTAAATTTTGCAGAAATATTTCGAAAGTGATATTAAAAATATTTGTAGTAAATGTAAATGTAGTATTAATTTTCTGATTCAGAATGTAATTTAAACATAATATAAACTTTTTAATAATTTACATTTAATTTTGATACTATTTTTCGAATTTTGAATCCGTGTGCTGTTTCAACATATCATTTGTTTGTTATACTTTAAGTTGATTTCTTTGAATATCATTGAAATTGATCATCTTTCCAGGATATTTTACCATAGCAATGGTTTACTGGTGTACTCTTTTTTTATAAAACATATTATTTATTGTAAAATAGTTAACGGAATTACAAATAGGGTCTTAAGCTTCGGTATCACAAGTACAGTGTACATTTAAAGACAGCTAGATAGTACGCATTATCATTGTTTCCAATGATATGGATGATGTAGTTCTCATATAATTCGCAGTGATTAAAATCATTCAGCTTCGAAATGTTTTGAATATTGGAACCATATTTTGATGTGTCAACAATTAAACTGTTTATTTATTTTTATGTACATCAAATTTAATATTTTCGCTCGTTCGTTTTTAAGAAAACGGCTTATATCATGAACTAATTCTACAATAATTGGAATTAGATTTTGTTACTTTAGAGAAAAAATCAACTGAAGGGTCGGACTTTGCCGACTTTGCTGAGCTTGGAGAACAACAGAAAGAGCTTCTTAACGATTTTACATTTGGTGGTTTTGATTTTGTTTAATACGTTCGAGGCTGTGCTTTTTTATGTCAAAACCATTTGCTTTCAATGTTTACCAACCTCTAGCGGAACGAATGTATTTTCTCCCAGTGCGTTAGTAGATGTGCGCTTGTAGAGAAACGAGTGATTAGAACATTTGTTTGTTGTTTACATATTTTACGTCCCCGCCGAAGGGCACGTAAAGGGGGACGCAACCAGTCTGCTTTGGAAATGAAAACAAATATACGATTGGGATTGGGTCTTAGCTATTAAACAAGATTTTTGTAAACGTTTTCATTTTTATATTTTTTGTTGTGCATTATTTACCATACTTTCCCTATTTTTCACACCTCAGCAATGTTTCATAGTTATTCTAAATACGGCCTAACGGCGTTCTCATACATAATGAACAATTGTGGCAAAAGTATGAAACCGAGCACCTGTTTACCTTTGTTTTTATTCTAACCGGGCGCTTCAATGAATGGATTTGGAACAGCACATGTTCCATTGTGCTTTTCTGCCCTTAAAAATGAAAATGCATTGCACAAGCAAAACAGAGTGAACATACAGCTCAAGTTTCTTTGGTTACGATACATACTTTGTACCTTGAAACAGATTTCTTCCCATTTCTTGTAACCAACTGGATGATTTTTTATACGTTTTTGTTTTGGGACACCATTTTCCAACACATTAACCATTCAATGAACATCCTTCGCCGAACCACCGACCTTCGACCTTTGCTGGTCCAGATGCAAATCCGTCGAGATAAGCCTCAGTCGGGCAGTTTTTTTCTGAACGTCACCGCGAGCGACGCGCAATGTGCCTCGTTCGTAACGGTTTCGCGTGGGGTTTCTTCTTGGTGTGGCACAAGTCGCTAACAAACCCCCCGGATCGCTGGATGTGCCTGTGCATGATGTTGGGTGGTTATGGAGCGGCGTACCGGAAGACCGAAATAGACGAAGCACCCAAAGGAGGGCAAACGATACTCGCGAGCAGATGGTGACCGATAACTGTGTCTCTCCGGTTTAGATGCTTCTTTTTTTTGTTGGGTTCTATGTTGTTGGTTGTTTGTAAGAGATTATCCAAAAAAGAGAATAGACAAACAAAGATTTTTGTCCTTATAAAAAAATGGAGGGGGAATAATATCTTAACGAAAAGGAATATCTACTGCATTTGAGTGAAAATTATAAAATATTAGATTTTACTTATGATATTTGTGTGTATTTCCTATTTTTGATCAATTAGTTTTTCATTCAAGGGACCATTATTCTTTATATTCATATGATATTATGAGCGTGAATATATTAAACAGAAAACAACTTTGCTACCGTAGACTTCAGATGTTGTAAAACAAGTTTGTTTTAAATAGTCTCAAAATAATTTTGTTAATGCCATGTATCAAAACTGGCGCAAGGATCTATCGCTTCTGATATCAATTTACATCTTGGTATGTCCCTGCGTCAGTAATAATCATAGTTAGCATCTTCGCCAAAATGTTTCCGCTTAGCGAATTTGCAAGGCGGATTGAATATCCAGCGCACACCGATGAGTATTCCAGGAATTAATGAGAAGAAAATAATTACCATGATTACCATCTTGCGAAGCTTCTCAAGGGCAAAAAGAACAACAATCTATTGGACCATCATAATTGAAGTAATTATTACATCCATCTTAAAACACATTTGTACAAGAAAGCTAAAATCAAGATATTCTTCAAGATCTGCTAGTTTATTTCTTTTGTTCTATAAATATTTTAGCGTAGTTCTTTTTTTCTTTTCTTTAGAGATATTATAATCTTTTAGAACTTCATATATCGTGAAGTGTCCAATCTTATTAAATTATTTGTTTTTGAGTAAGACACTCTATTTTTGTTTCTTAATTAAAAATTTTAAACCGATTTAGAACATTATCTTTTTCTGGTTTCATCGAAAACAGTGTTAGTTAATAATCATAATATTTCTCTTTGCTTTTTAAACATGCCTTTTAACAACTCGTATAATCGAAGTATAATTTACAAAGTTTAAGAGCAATAATTTTAAATGTTCTTATTATTTCTTCCAGAATCGTAGACTATGGATCCCATGTTTTTTCCTCCCTCCAATGGAGTCCCTTCGGAGAGCAAGCTGGCAACTTACATGGTAAGAATATACAAAAAAAACAAAAGAAACGAATTATTCTTTAATTAATGTTTGCTTCTTTGGCTTTACAGAGTCGTCAAAATGGAGCGAACTCTGCGTACGGTTTGCCGGTGAGTCTCCAGAAAATCACGCTCGACTCACCGATATCGATAAAAAAACACAGGTAAGCATGGTGCATCCGGGAACTCGCTGCTTCCACTGTTCCGTCATACGACCACTGTTATCGTTGCTCTTTTTTTTGTACTCACTAACTTTGTGCAACACGTTTGGTTTTCCTTCACAGGTGACACCACAGTCGCCCGAATTCATTCCAAACAACCGGCTGAGCAGCTCGTCCTCGCCAAACTTCTACTCGTCCTACTCGATACTTAGCAACAGCAACAATGGCGCCGGAAGCAGCACCGTCGTCGGCAGCAATGGCACGGTGGTGGCCACCCAGCAGCCAGCCCCACCGACAGCTCTGTCCACGGTCGTCGGAAAAGGTGCGGTTGTCGCCGGCGGCGGTGGTGGCGTCGGGTACGCGGTCGGCGGCAACAGTATCCTGGCCGGACCACTCGGCAGCAGTACGTCCGCGTTTGCGGTCACTCCGAACAAGGGTAAGCCGAGGCCATTTCCCTCCTCTCCCCATTATTGTCATGTGTTCTGTGCGCGTGGACACTAATTCGTGATTTTTTTCCCTTTCTTTCTCGTAGGTCGAAATCTGCTGCGAAACGAGTCACCGCAAAGTACTAATACATCCCCTCGTATTACGCCCCAACCATCACCACCGCCAATTACCACCAACATTCATCAAGTAAACTACACTTTTCTTTTCGTCGCCTTTTGTCGTTGTTTCGGGTTTTCTTCGGTTTTTTCTCAGTTGAATATTTCGGCTTGGTTTAAATGATTCGCGTCCGTCTGTGATGGTGGAAAAGAGATATAGATAGATAGATAGACAAATTTATTTTTTCTTGCATTTTACCCTTTTTTCGACAGTTGAAAACTGAAATCGGTCGTTTTGCATTATTGCCACGTTGTTGTTTGACAATATCCTTTAACAGTCTTTCGGATGTGAAACTGAAATAATGTTTTCAATTACGAATTAACTAAACATGCTAACTTCGCATTCGAAAACTAAAAGTATTAATACGAATTATATCGAAGAACTCGTTATAGTTGTTGTATATGAAGCTATAAGGAAGTGAGTATTATTAAAATTTGTACCATTGGTTTTGTTCACTCGTTTTTAGTTCCTCTTGTATGTAAATGGCGCTAAATAGTGTCGCTTCGCTTACACAATGTGTCTAAAACACACTTGTTATAACACACATACACACAATTTCCCACGTACGTTTCCTGCCGTTACCTCCGGAGTGTCCTAAGTTGTTGAGAAAATCAAATCAATATCGTTTTTCAACCTATCTCTCTTCTTGCCTCCCAACCTTTCCCCGTTTCGCAGGAGAACGTTGGTGGCACCACGTACTTTTATCCAACCGCCGCCAACCATCAATTGCCGTCGAGCAGTACAGTTAACACGACTGATAACTCATTTGTCCACATAGCGAGCTCACAAATTAATCTAAGCTATACACATCCAGGTACGGTTTGGCATGATGCGACTTTCCTACGATCGGTATATTTAACGGTTTTCCTTTCCCAACAGGACACATATACCCGGGACCTGCGTCGCACGTTATCAACATGCAATCGAAGGTACAAGTGTCGGCGGCATTCTTCATGCAGGATGAACTGCGGAATGATATTTTAGCGCGGAATGAAATAGTAAATAGTATCGATAACGATTGTCCAGGTAAGAACAAGAAGCGCAAATGCATCCAGTTGTTATTTACAGCCAAGATCGGTGAAAAGGAAGGAAAAGAAAGATTCTTTTGACAGTTAGTTAAAAAGTGTTTTGCAACATACTTGTACTGGGAGGAGATATACGAATTAATCGCTTAAAATACAGTGCGCGAAATCCCTATAAACGCAAACCCCTTGCCTTAAATTCTTAACTCCCTTTTGGTTAAAGAAGTTCTGTATTATTTTAAATGGATAACATGTCCTAAAAACACATTTATTCAGATTTTCACCTATTTTAGTACAGTGACCAAAAACAAGATTTTTTGTTATTATAGAAGGAGTTCTTAGAAACACAACATAAGTTTAATTAAATTAAGCGTGTTAATCATCTTAAAAATCTACATCAAGCTCTTAATAATTTTATTTTTTCTGCTTTAAAAAATAATTTGGCATCGAATTGGCTAAGTTTCGCAGCATGGGCCTTTTTTCATTAACCGTTCTAAACTGCATCTTCGGTGTGAAATCGTCTGGCCAGGATTTGCCTGTTAATGAATAAAGCTTTTGAATGCTGGATCTATGTATAACCTGATTTTTTATGTGTTTGTGATTTTAGATATACCTCTCGAGGTGGAAAACTACCACTCGCTGTGTCTGCTGGAGTCTTTACCGCTTCACCCGAAGCTTCCACTACCGTCGTCCACGTACAAGGCTACCCACAGCGTTACCGGCGTAAAGTACTGTCTTCGACGTCTGCATGGTGTGTTCAACATTTGATATGTTTTTTTACACACGCCAATGCTTAATGCGTTCCATTCCACTCGTAGGTTTCCGTCTTCAGTCCACCAAGTGCATGCAGGTGGTGGACATGTGGAAAAAGCTGCAGCATTCAAACATCGTGCAGCTGCGAGAGGTTTTTACCACAAAAACTTTTGGTGATAACTGTGAGTTTTATCTCGGCTTTACTAAACGATCGTGTGTTTATTTTCTCAACCCTTAAATCCCTTTCCCCACGTCTCCAGCGTTAGTGATAGTGTACGACTTTCATCCCGGTTCGCAAACGCTACTGTCCAAGTACTTCACGTCCGTTCCGGAAACGAACGGATACACCGATCCTTTCGCTGGCGAAGCACGGCCCTTCAGGTAGAGCAAGGAGGAAACGCTTCTATCCGACCTTTGCGATAGTTATTTAAAAAATTCTATTTTTGTGTTTTTCCAGCCACAAAAGTTCAATGCACCGTACAAGCGCAACGTCTCTCCTGCCAGAAAACGAAATATGGTCAATTATCATGCAGCTGAGTGCGGGTCTGCGCGCGATGCATCAGGCCGGGTTGGCTTGTCGGTAAGAAAACGAAACGCGTCGGAAACCATAACCGAAGAACATTATGTAACCCGTACATTATCTTTTGCTCTAGGACGCTCGATCCCACGAAAATCATTGTGACCGGTAAGCGGATACGATACAGTTGCGTGGGAATTTCCGACATCGCCACATTCGATCCGAACCAACAGAATCCACTAACCGTAGTGAATCATCATCAGCAGGTATAAACGTTAAACGTTGTTAAACCTCTTTATTTTTTACGATTCGTATTAGTTTATGAACAGTTCTTTAACCGAGAGCGGCACCAATGTATTTGATTTACATAACAATAGCTTATCATTAAACTAATAGTTTCTTTTTCGGTATATATGGGGAAGCGCGTGGAAAATGTTTTTATGTATGTGGCCTGCATCAAATCATATTTTTTTCTCAGAGGATCACATTTTATTAAAAATAGAGAGTTGAATAATTTCATCAATATGGTAACTCTAATTTTTTTTGTACACATTTTAGTTCAAACCGATTTTAATCATTTTTGCAAAAATATACCACAAACTTATCAACATTCTCTTCAGCCTAAAACATTCCATATTTGGTTGATAAAAACAAATTAAAGCCATCTGAATTGGCATTGGAATGTTGAATTTCATTCTTCGGTACCTCTACCTTTAAGGTTAATCATTAAAAATTACATAAGATAAATGGCAGTATTTAATAAAAGAGAACGTAATTTTTCATTCCATATAAGACATTAACGATATTCTGTGAATACTATATACCATATTTTCGAGTGTATAAAACCATCTCAGATTATAATGTTCGCTCCACTTAAAATAAGTATTTTGTTGCAGTTTTTCTTTTTAAGAATTTTAGTAATATACATATGAGTTAATCAAACAAATTTTCAGTTATCTCAACTACTTAAAAATGTGTTCTTTTTGAAAAGTCAATGCCACTTAATTGGTTACTAAATTAATCAATCATTTTCATTTTATTGCTAAATTCGTGTTTATTCTAAAGATTTTTTGATTTCCGGTTTTTGTATTTTTTTTAGTTCTTTGGAATTATTTGCTACTCTTTCGTACTTTGTTAATGTAGAAAAGAAATATATTATAGTAACAGTTATGCATTTCAGCTGACGATTATTAATTTTTATTGGATACGATTTTATGATTTTCATCTGTTGACAATACTTGTTTTGTTACTAAAAAATAAAAGAAAAATAATACCCGTGCATAGGATAACCACTAACTTTTGAAGCACCTTTTTTCTACGGCGTCTCGGCAGGAGGATCTTACGGCCCTAGGAAAGCTCATACTTGCGCTTGCATGCCGCTCCCTACAATCGGTCCAACGGGATCAAATTCAGAACAGCATTGAGCTAGTATCTCGCCACTATTCGCAGGATCTTAGGAATATCATACTGTAAGTAAAACACCGCGGATAAATCATTGGGGTCGTCACTTATTCCTTTTTCCCCACATTCCACGCAGATGTCTTTTGAATCCTACCGCCCGCCGTTCGGTGACGGAAATCATGCCGATGATTGGTGCCCGATTTTTCGTACAGCTCGATGCACTGCAAACGCAATGTGATATCCAGGAGGACGAGCTGGCGAAG
Source organism: Anopheles sinensis (assembly GCA_000441895.2). Taxonomy (NCBI): domain Eukaryota; kingdom Metazoa; phylum Arthropoda; class Insecta; order Diptera; family Culicidae; genus Anopheles; species Anopheles sinensis. The sequence goes on along the minus strand of KE525297.1, from coordinate 1,172,991 downwards.
GAGATGGAAAATGGTCGCCTCTACCGGCTGCTCGTGAAGCTCGGTTGCATCAACGAACGTCCCGAGTAGGTTCCGGGTGGTCTTGGCTTTCGAGCCAAGGCTCGTTTTCACATACCTATGCATCACAGCAGATGGAAAATCTTATCTTATCCTTATCTCCCCGGCAGGCTTAACCTGGACGTCACGTGGTCCGAAACAGGCGACCGGTACATGCTGAAGCTGTTCCGAGACTACCTCTTCCACACCGTGACCGAAGATGGTCGTCCTTGGCTCAACCAATCGCACATAGTACAGTGCCTGAACAAGCTGGACGCTGGTACGATGGAAAAGGTAAGCTTGTGCAAGAGAGTAGGTGAAAATCATGTAATTTTTCAAATATAGTTTAACACAAAATTATCCTTTTCCTCATTTTCAGGTTCAACTTATGTCCCGCGACGAACAATCAGTATTAGTAGTGACCTATGCTGAGCTAAAGCACTGTCTCGATCAAGCATTTTCCGAGCTGGTAGCAGCGAGCGACGGAACCGTTTAGTGGCCATCATCCGGCACGTCGAATGCTACGACAAGGAAGCGTGTTGGAGGCGTGAGTCCTGTTTCCGGTCCTGTTATTCTTTTAGTTTGTTGCTTCATCTGTCGATCCATCGCGGCTTGTCGTCCGTTTCTGGTGTTGCCCCTCCCCGTAAGGCGATCGATGGTTTATGTTTTATGTTATTTCGTGTTGTGTTCGGTTTCACAATCCACAATCGACGAGAATCCTCTCTCCGTATCTGGTGGACATTTTGAATGTGTAATTTTTTTTTTTTTCGACACGGAACCCGTTTCGTCGCTGCCTCTCGTATTGAGATACTCGCACTGTCCATTGAACGAATCGGAAAAATGGTGTAGGAGATGGCTATGAAAGCAAAGAAAGTTAAAAGAAACCCCTCGAACACGGAAATCCACTTCTCCGTTACTAAAGGAACCGCTAAAGCTATAGACTGATTGTAACAAAATGAAGAAAAAGGAATACACAAAATCAAGAAATTATAATGTACAACGATAACTTCAAAGTGTGACTATCAAGTGTGATATACAATTTACTAAAACAAACGCAACCCCACCCGCGCCACTTTGTTTTTTTTTGTTTTTCTTATAATAATCTTAAACAGAAAGAGTTGGATGATTTTTCCAGAGAATGTAGGGAAAACCGATCGAGAATTTTTTGAATAGATTCGTTTTTTTATTTCCTTTTCGTATTGAACATGAATTATGATTGATGAATATTCAATTCAGCTGCGCATCGACGATCGGGACGGAAACACACCTTTATTTGTCTGGATCCAGGGACAGACTGTTGATGGAGCGATATAAGGACTTAACAACACTAGCAAGGGCAAACAAACAATCAAGACCAACATTAAGTTGCGAAAGGCTTCGCATAAATAAAAAAAAGAAGAATTATCAGGACATGCGGCATAAGCGACCATCGTGGGACCGTTAAAAAAGATACGAAAGTGTATCTATATATAAGGACGAGGAAATTAGGCAGATCGAAGAAAAGATCGAAAAATCGATGGACACAGAGCGATAGGGAGAGAGAGAGTAAGAATGCGTTCGTGTGAGTGACAGTTCCTGACAGGTGGTAAAGATGGGTGATGAGACAAGACGCAACACAAAAAGTAGAAAATAGTATTTGTGAGTGTTTCTGTTAATAAAGTAGATCTCCAGAATAACGATGCTAAACACCGTACGAACGTACACGAATGATGCAGAAGGTAATACTGATGATGATGATGATGATGATGATAATATTGCTAACTTAAGAGTATACTTTAGTCGAACCCACGAAGTAGGTGCAGTGGCAAATATCTGAATGAAAGCATAAAGGCGAAGAGAAATGCATTGCGATGGCGTGTGTCTCGCAGAAGGATCAATGGAAAGCGAAGTTTAATATGGTGGGTGTGAATTTCTTTTTTTAATTTTATTTTTATAATAAACTGCTAAAGCGGTCATTTTTCCTTCTATTTCGTAAATATATACATGTTTTAGTACAATTCAACGTAAGACTGTTGCTGCCGGAAGCGTTATTTTACCCGATGCGGACCGTTTGGGTTTGGCTTCGTTTGGTTTAAGAGGGGGGAAAGGGGAGAAAATTTGTTCTGTCAATGTACTTCAAATGTTGGCCGTGTAGTTTTGTGTTTTGGAAGCGTTGAACTCCATGAACTCTAGCACTTCACTGGTACGCGAGATCCTTGGAGCAAGCTTTTCTAACATCTCCTCCACTACGAAAACAGAACGAATTTAGACGCTATACAAAACATTGTTACTTGATTCGACTTAATCGTTTACTTTTTTGTTTTTCTTCGAGATCAGCATAATTCGACCAATTTAAAAATGTTTGATTTTAAATTTTGCCCTCTATCGAGAGCCGTTCAGTATGCTATTGGAAAGTGCGGGCGATTGGAGGATTTTTTAAACCCGTTAGCACTGACTAGTACGATCAGTTTTAAAAGGAAAATCTGCAGAAACCAACCATTAAATAAAGAAACAGCAGCAAACGCCCGTAATGAATAGTAAGCATCTTAGTTTTGTAGTAAAAGATCACTAACTCATGGTGGAAACGTAAAGCAGCTTAAAAAAAAACCCGGGATGAAGATGAACATAAATGATGAACATATATATTATCGGAAATCTAAAAAGAACCCCCCAACATACATGTAAATCGGAGCGAAACGGCATAAGACTATGCACTAAGGTATTTTTTTTTTTCCAGAACGCAAACAAACACATACACGTGCCCAAATCAGATGGCAATGTCCGGTGTATAACGTATGAAGAGAGGATGGAAAGAATAAAACTTTAAATTAAGAAATATGGTTATAACTTATATCAACATACAACGCATGGCATGAATAGCGTCGTTGAGTGAACGAGAACGAACGAAAAATGGTCAACCATTTTCTATGTTACATTCGTGAATCTCCGGAAAAGGATGGGCATGCAAATGGAACGGAAGAGGAAAGAAAATATCTCCTGAAGGACACTGTTGTTCCAGTGACAGCAGAGAAAGCAGTAACAGAACCGCAAGCAGTTGGAATTATCAAGCATATGTTGGCCAGCGCCCATGCTGTGGGAGATGAGAAAACTATTGAACCTTCTGTAGAATTGGTTATAGCGGAAATAAAGACTTTTTATTGTGACAAATAATATTTAAAACAAACCAAGCGCGTTGGAACACAGAAACATTTCGTGAAACACGCTGCGCAAAAAGAAAACAAGATGCAGATAAATACACAGGGTCGCGAAACTGAGAGGTGGACCGGGAACCACTTCAATCAGAGATATATTTGTAAAAAAAAACAAAACAAAACTATAACAGACAGTAAATTGGAGAACAGAGAAAGAGAAACAATGCACAAACAAACAAGTAAACAAAAATACGGGAAATACTTCGCGAAGCACGGAGAAGAACTGATGACAAACGTGCTCTGAATTTTGTACATCCCACGCAACTGTTGGAATCGTTGAAAAAGCGCCCAACCGGAAGCGCAATGTGTCCAAGAAAAAGGGACATTTCGTACTGACGCCTACGACGTACAAATTGATCAAACTTTTCCGAACCGAAACTTTTCTAACCCCCCGACTGAACTGATCACCGAATGCAACCGATAGGAGACAGACAAAGTGACGACCGATCGGACCGATAGGACTAGATACAATTCGAAGGATGGACACTTGTTGGATTACGTTACAGTTCGCCAAAAGATCGTATGGTGATTGATGCGATTGTTCAGTTATGTTGCACTGTTTTTCCTAACGTAGGGATCTCTTTTTTTAATCCAAGCAGTCCCTTTTTTAAATAAAATGAATTCGAAACCAATTTATTGAAACATTATTTGTTAAATATTATTTTTATAACAACGATTTAAACTGTTTTCTTTGAACACCGTTGTATTGACTTGCCAATTGACATTTTAAATTAGAACACAGCTCTTCCACATTAGTGTCAGTCTTTAATATTTTTTGAAGTTTTCTTTTTGTTTTTTTTATTCCCATAGTGTGTCCGAACAGAAATAACACAGTATGAAATAAAAGACAGCAACATGAGAAACCGTTGTTTTAACAAGGGACAACATTACGAATCCAAAACAAAACACAAGATATCGCAGAGCCTACTGAGGCAACTAACGAAACGAAATAACACATGCAACACGCAGGAAAGATAACAACAGGGCAAAACGTACCGAATCTGAAGAAAACACAAACAAAAGGGTAGCAGCTAAAAGTATTCACCATCCAACAAAACACGTAAAACTGACGAGGAGAAAAGGCATTTCGCGAGAAGGCAGCAAACGCAGGGGTTGAATTATATTTGACAGAAAACCAGAAAAGTCGCACGATCGTGCGTGCAAAAGGCAAAGAAAAAAAAACAGTGAGAGATGAAAACGTTGAAATAAAATGTGAAAAATATATTTACTGATAAATAACTTTAGCGAGTGATTTCATTTCATTTCATGAAAAAGGTTAACACATCACACGATTGAACATGACCGTTCGAAAAGCAATCAACTTAGGTTGAACACAATAAAGATGACATATCACCAACAAAATATGGTCAATAATAAAGGAACAATTATATTTCAATACATTTTTATTTTATTCATTACGGAAACTTTTTATGGGCACTTTTTTACTATTGTTTTAAAAATTGCTTCACTACCAGGTTTCTATTTTATTCAAATGGACACAAAAAGTCAATGCACTACATATGGGTGCGATTGTCGTGTTGCCGTCGCTTTTCACTTGGGTATTCGATTATGGATGAACACATTTCTTAAACCTTGCGCCAGATATGGCCATCATGCATGAAACAGATGTGCATGTCGTGCATCTTAGTAACGTCTTTCAAAATACAAATTGTAATATATGTTTTTTTCTTTTATTTTTCAATACATTGTACTTATTGCTTGCGATAAACTTCCCTCAGGAAATGAGGAAGTGTTCTCCCGGGTGGGATAGTGTTCTACAGTCATATAAAAATGTCTTACGATAGCTATAAAGTAATGGAAAGATTATGTTTCGCGTGGACGGAATAAGTTTCATAATAAGACGGACATGGATGAGTAAATCTTATCCTTGATACATTTAAGGATTTTAAACTGTTTAGCCTTAACTCGAAAAAGATTCATTGGATATTGTGCGAAAGCATTACATTGCGACTACCACACCTCAACGGGGCATATCTTTTTTCTTCTAAAATTGAGGAAAACTAACCCGACCACTAGAGGAGCTATTTTTTCCTTCTCATGGATGTCATTGGAAACAAAAAAAAAAATAGAAGTATTCGCTGAGATAAACGAGTTACATAATAGAGATAGAAATTGGTTCCAGACATAAAAGGAAACGATATTATGAAAATGCATGGAAAGTAGCGGTGGCATTTGGCATCGGTGTCGAACGGCGCCGTCAGCCACGTCAGGCGTAGCTGACCTTCTGATCGTACGCCTGGTCACGCAGATCCTGATCATCCGGGAGGGCATGGTGGCGCAACCGGCACAGCTGCGCCCCGTACCGCAGGATCAGCATGATGACCAGGACAATGAACATGGCCAACATGGCCACCGCCGGGTAAGCGACCAACCAAGCCATCGTGTGGGTTAGATGTCGCTCTCGCGCTTCTGCTGCAGTTCCACGTACTCTTCACGATGGAAACCCTGGGGCGTGGATCCGCGCGGATGCTGCTGTTGGTGATACTGGGGACGATGGTGCGATACGGTGTACTCCACCGGGCGTTCGACGTCGGGCTGTAAGCAAGAAGAGACGGAAACACAATTATCATTCAGTGGGAAAGCTCCGCAGGACGTTATTTTATGCAAAGATCGGTACATATTTCATTCTCATACTTTTGCGCTCGTCTTCCTTTTTATGTTTTATTACACTTAAGACAAAAAGAAATGCTCTAGCAATCGTGTGCTTACTCGGTCGAGCTTTGCTTTCACAAAGTATGACTCATCACTTATGCAGCGTAAGTAATTGAAAAGTTATGCTCTGCGTTGGATGGCACAAAAATCATGCTGATAAAATGCTTTTTTTGCTTTGGCTTAAAAATATGAATTGAAAAATCAATAATATTTTCATGAACGAATTTCATTTGCACACATTTTTTCTTTCAAAAATTAATAAAAATGATTGGTTAAAGTTATATGAATCACCACTAAAATAAGATTGGAATATGTAACAAAAAATAAAAGCAACCTCAACATCAGAAGCACAGAATTAACAGATACATTCGAATTTTGATTTTCCAGTCAAAGTTCTACGAAAAGGTGACAAAAAAACTACATGTTTATGGTGGTATAATGTAATGCTTTCGCTAATGAAATACTCTAATCAAATGCAATCCATTTACACTTATAGATAGTGCAAAATTTAAAACAGAAAAAAAAGGACGGCAGAAAGCAGAAATCGAACGCGATGGTCCTTTTCGCACTTGTTGCCAGCAATTTTCAAGTTTGGTGTTGACAATTGCAAATTTTATTTTAGTTGGTTTTCAATATTGGTTCGCGTCATCACACTTTGTTTCGAGCCAGCCATCCAAAATTATGACGAACTGCTAATCTTGGATTTCAATGGATTTTTTATGATTCCTTATTTTTAAATAACTTGCGTTGACATGCTTTCAACTATGCGTTGACATTCTTTTTTGTCGCGATTGAGCTTATGTAAATATATGATTTTGAACAACATATTTTCATATTTTTATATCTATTAACCGTAGTAAATACAAAACTGCGGACGAAAAAAATCCATAATAGTATATGATAATCATAAATACATGTTATAATAAATAATACCTGTGTATAACCTAATTTTTCAAACATTAACTGTTATGCTAAAATATCGAAAATGTCAGGTAAGTAACATAAAAATGCCACTTCAAATGTAATTATCAGACACTTTCCTCAATAGGTACGAATACAAATTCATTTATGAATCACAAAATGAAGAATACAGTTGTGATTCTCTGACATAACATAATTATTATCGGTTTAGTAAAGTAATGTATATTCAAACATAAGGAAATATACAACATTTGTTTTCATTTACTGGGATTTAACATTTGTATGCCATGCACACACACGGTCTATTGCGGTCTATTTTAGAGTACTAGAATCGATAACAATGCATTTTACTTATCATATCTTGTTTGCCATCTTTCTAGAAAGCAAGTGCAAAAGAGTTTTAAAATCGCTCACTAAGCGCCGCAATGTTCGAAAAAGAACTCTTAACGCCGCTATCTTTCAACCAAACAAAACTGCCAAGAGAAAAAACGTCGTCCGGAGCCTACGACGATGGAAAACCCAATTTTAATTATAGCTCCCACCGTATCTGGACGAAGACAGCGGAATCGTCGATTATGTTTGAACGATTTGCCCGATTACCCTCATCCGGGGTCCATAGAGCCCGGAATTAGCCCGGAAGTATCGGTTGCATTCCTGCCATCGTTAAGAATGCCTCCCTGACTTGTCGTTTCGAAAGAGAACCGACACCACCGACGATCGAAAAGGCTTACGCAAATCATTGCAGGGCGCCTTCGAGAGGAAAACCCGGCGACCGTGCTGCATCCACTATTCCCCGGGGGAGCCTTTCGTCATCATCGCCATCTCCATCATCATCGTTAGGGAAGTATCAGCGTCCACCAAAAAGATGGCCATGCTGGCTGGATCGACTCATCGAGAGTCACATTTCTTGCCCTCAAGGAATAACGAATCAGATTGGCCACATTTTTCATGCGCCTCCCGGGCCTACCCTCGGTAGCACACAGTTCAATGAACCGGTGTTCGGTGGAAAATTGGTGGGAACTGACCGCTTTTCAACCGGTTGCCAACACCGGATGTGTATGCAGGTGTCGGTTATGCATAGAATCCGGCTTGCATTGGACTGCAGCAAAGGGGCAATAATTGGGTCACTCCACCCACCCCGGCCGACGTCCCGGTGTGGTCCTTTGCACCTCGAAACAACGGATCGGATTGCCGAACGGGTGTGTCGCCGCCGGTGCCATGCTGGTGGATTATTTCGAATCCTAGCGCGGATTTTGCGGATCCGGCCAGACGGCCAAGCCCATCCGTTTGGCAGGAGCCCGCGGTGCTAGAGATGAGAATTTTAATTAAATAATGTTACCCATCAATTATTGGCCACCAGATCCGGTGCGAACGAGCGATAGCACTGCGGTATTCGATGTGGTGACAAAAAGAAATAAAGAAAGGATTTGACACCCTTCTACCGGGATTCCTCCTCGGTTGATAAAAAGTAAGCTGTATACAGTATACATTGTGGCTTTTTTCAGTGCAATAACTTTAAACGGTCAAGAGAAAAATTAATTAATTTAGCTATTTAAACCGTTTGCTTATACAATACAAATACAACAAGCAAACGCAATACATAACATACTTTAAACAAAACGCTTTACGTTGGGGCAGAGATCCAGCATATAATTTTTCGATTGAATTAAATGAGAGGTTCTTTAAAGATAGCATTATTTGGTGGTTCGGGGCGATTGTTCTTTTACGCCGGGTAGAAAATTGATATTAGGGCACAACATCGCACAGTGGCTCGACCAGAGGGGACCGTTAGAGTTTTTCACGCAGTAAAAATACATTTTTTGATCAAAATAAGATGGTATGCGTTGTTTTATGAATGAAAAGCATCATTTAACCAATTTTTATCAACTTTTACTTTTCCTTGCATTTGCTTTTTTTCTGGAAGCCATAGATCTAGCAAGAATGCTCCCGCAAACCGTTCCATAGCGTACACCATTACATGTACTTTGAACAAGGTTGAATCTGAAGATATAACTTTAAATTTCTATAACTCACAAAGTCGTAATTTCACGCAGCCAATTTTTTCAGCATATTGCATAGCATATTAAGATTTTATATCTATGCCTTGATGCTTATGGTTTCAAAGTTTTTCGTTTAGTTCCAAAAAAGTACTAGTTTATGACATGTATGAAGCAACATTTTTATGTAAGATTGTATATTTTTTTGGAAAATGTCAGCGCATTATCATAAAATTTTTGTATTTTATTAATTTACCAAATAGCCAACAAAACGTTTCCTTTGCAAGGTTTTGTGAGAAAATATTTTATAAATATCTCAAATTGAATTTTTAAAACAAAGCATATACGCTTTGCGTGCTATTTTGCGGAAGATATTTGAGCATAGTTTAAGCTCCATAAACATTATTTTATAATGTGAGATTCAAAAACAAACTAAAACAAAATTTATGTGTAAAGAGATATCAAAGCATTAGGTTCAAGAAGAGTAAACATATCAACGTTCTCTTGTCACTGTTTTTTAAATATATATTTTTATAATTTTTTTCCGAAAATTGAAAAATGTTTGTCTTCGCTAATTAATCAATGAATTTCATCAAGAATATGTAAAACACGATACGAAAAATATTTTCAGTGTATTTACTTCGATTAAGAAAAAAATATAGAGTGGAAATAAAAAAAATCGAGGTGTTCACTTTTCCCTGCCGGTCACTGTATGTGAAAGAACACCTAATTTTTTCTCTTTGTGCTTTCAATGACTGTATCTCTCACTATTGTGCATTGAAATAAGCATTATTCTGGAGATTTCGTATAATACTGTTCATGTTTCATGTGGAAAAAAGATTTTTTCAAATGGTTTAATGAAATGTCGTACCAAAAGGCCAAACTCTTAACCACGTCAGCGGCGTGTTTTCGATTCCACACTAACACTCGGAGATCCAAAGCATAAACAGACATTTATTTTACAAAAAAAACTGAACAGAATTAGTCATTTCCTTTATCCTTGTGGTAGTATTTCTTCTATACGATAAAAATTACTTCCATTGGGATACTGAAAAATTAAGGTTGCGCCATCTTTGGTTCACGTACATAAGCAATATGTTTAGTAAGCTCAAACTTGTCTCAAACTCTTGTCAAACTCAAAGGGTGTTCAAGAGTTTTTGTTAGTAAGCTCAAACTTGCCTTCAACTTGGCCTCCAAAATTAACCTTCAAATGATGTTATTATTTAGGCAATTGCCAACATTTTGTAGAAGAAAATTTTTATTTCAACCGATTATTACTTTAAACTGGCTTCAGTAACATAGTACACCCGAGGAAACAAGAATAGCACCACCCTGTTTTTTGCCGATATAATTTAAATGTCCATAAAATTTGAGCTTTTTCCAGTTTGGAACGTTAGTACAATCAGTTTTACTGGATTTCAGTGGGTTACGATCGTATTAATTTGGTCTATTAACGTTTACGCCAAATAATTCATTAAAATGGCCTGGAAGTAAAAATAGCACCACTTTGGTTTTTGTTCAGCAATTGAAGATATTCTAACAAAAACTCAGTAAAAATAAACTTGAATGATGTCTTTATTAAGTTTACGGCTTTATTAAGTTAGAGTATTTGTAGCTAATCCTTTCAATATGCAGAGATTTGTAAGCACAAAATTATTTTTTCTTGGGAATTCTGCTCGTGATGCACTCAACATTCACAAATACAACTTGGCATGTAATTGTTGCTTAACTTATTTAAAATTCAAGACAACCATGATGATCATGATTAGGCCAAAGGTTTTCTATGAGATTAGACACAAAGGGTCTGCTGGCCACCCTGAAATCTCCGTTCTTTGTCAGGAAACCAACCTATATACAGTCTAAATTTGTGAATTCCGCCATTATTCTGCTGCAAAACGCAGTCCAAGCCCATCAAACACTCATTTTGGCTAATTAACTTTGTTTCTAGTGTATTCGACTTCATTCTTACTCTAGATCCATAGCAAGGCAAGCTTTACACCGCAGTGAGGGATCTCCCCATATAAATGGTTTAAAACCGTCAATGTGCCGGCACAGTTTAACTCGAGTTTTTTGTTGAGAATCATGCCAAACGTATTGCCAAGCATCTAAAAAACTAAGAATAAATGGTATTTGATTGGAAAAGAACTTTTTACCATGCTTACCTCCAAGAAATATACTTTACAACTAATTCGAACCGATTCAGTTCATGCCGCTGTGTCACGTTGGGTTTACAGAATCTTTCTGGCCATTTGTGGTTTCCCCGCTTAACATAATTTACTGCACATGCCTTGGTGGCACTTTATGAAGAATTCCACTTGATTTAGCGATACTTTGCTTCCCTATTTCACTACATATTTATAAATTATTCGCATATCTATCACTGTAAGCTGGGTTTCACTCCTACGTTGATGCTTGTGACCGTCGTTACCGGAATTTTTCATGAACCGTATTGCTATGATAACTAATCAGAAGATTTTTAGACCGGTTTTCATGGAACAGAGAGCTGCATCATGATCAGATTTGATGTTTAAGTCAGTTTTGACAAGACAATATTGTTCTTGACCCATTTCTGCTAAATTACTTCAAAAACGAAATAAATCACGACAAATAAAGCTTAATTACTATAGTTTGAGTTCTATTCTAACTAGTGATATCCCTTAAATCCACTTAAAATTGTCAATTGTTGAAATTTTTGCAATTGCTGAACAAAAACCAAAGTGGTGCTATTTTTACTTCCAGGCCATTTTAACGAATTATTTGGCGTAAACGTTAATAGACCAAATTAATACGATCGTAATCCACTGAAAACTTGTAAAACTGATTGAACTAACGTTCCAAACTGGGAAAAAGCT
>KE525297.1:1124553-1161301 GCA_000441895.2 Anopheles sinensis | reverse complement strand
CAAAAAACAGGGTGGTGCTATTCTTGTTTCCTCGGGTGTATACGGTATTACATTGTATAAAAAAAAGAAAAAGAGCTACTTAAACCAATTTAAACTTGTGAGTGAAGTACAAATTCTTCTTGAAACTGAAAATTGAACTCTCGAAAGTTAAATTTGATTACTAAACTATTAAGCGCTCAGCCGCGGTGTACAACCTGTGGCCTTATTTCTCTCATAGTCCCTGGAGAACAATTTCCGACCGGCTTTCGTCGATAATTATCGCAAGTCGCGCAACGACTCCCTACGGAGATGGTCGCAAAGCTGCGTTGTGAGTGCAATCTACAGGCCGACCCGCCGGCGGGCAATATAGCTCATTCGTTGATACCGGTTCGTACCGAAAGGCCCACACCAATCAGCGGCCACAGTTTGGTGAAAAATGGCCCCGTTCGACTGGGGACTTTTTCTCGCCCACCTCGGTTTGGCCGCGTCGCCAGCGATGAACGCTGCGTTCGAGAGCCTCGAGTTTATCACGACGTACCCGAGCACGGCCGAGTTGCCGGAGGCTGTCGGGCACGAGCTGTGCATCTCCCAGGCCCCAGGACACGATCACTTCTGGCGCGATGTGTTGGACCGGTATCTGCTTCGATTTCCGCTGTTCCCACGGGTGCTCAGTAACACCAAGCATAACGCCGGCCCGCAGCACCAATGCTCGCTGTATCTGCTTCTGGAGCCGGACTCGCAACCCCGGCAGGTATTTCTGCGTCTGCAGTTCCTGTCGGTCAACGGGAACTGGAATCAGGCGGCCAGGTTTGTTGTGGCGATCAACGCACTACGGTTCACCCGGGACTTGAGTAATCATTTGCAGAACTTCGAACTGATGGGCATCCGGAACGGGATGCTGTTGATGTGTGCACCACACGTTAACCGTACGTTTGCGATGTTCAGTCGGGCCATTGGCCAGCTGGACTATGCCATGACCGTTGAAGATCTGCCACCCTTGGTGGAGCGATACAGCGATCGTCACTTAGAGGGAGTAACCGTCGGTGTTACCAATCGATTCGAGTTTCCGCTGCTGATGATCGATGGCCAGCGAATCGGTGGGATGTATTACAAATTTCTGATGCTATTCGCCCGCAAATACCGCTGCCAGGTAGCGTTCCAGGTGCAACCGGTACATCTAGTGCTAACGCTTAACAACCGAGAGTCTCTCGCAAAACCGCTGGCGATAGGGAGTTTTACCGGCGATTGTGTGATCGTACCGGAAAGGGCGAAGGATGGGCTACTCTACTTTCTACTGTCACCGTTTTCCGCATCGGTGTGGTGTATCTGCGGTGTTCTCATCCTCGTGGCAGTGTTGCTGAACTGGAAGTATGCCCGCTGCTTTCCCAACAACATTCTCCTCACGGTGCTGTTCGGCGACCAACAGGAAGGGGAGGACAGTGCGTACCCACGGCTCGAGGATCGCGTGATCTTCGTCGGTGTGGTGATGTTGTTCTTTCTGAGCGAATCCTATTTGGCAAAGCTGCTGTCGACGTTTATCGCTTCGCTTAACGAGCCGCACCTGAAGACGCTGGCCGATCTGGCTCACTCCGACATACCGCTGAGTGTGACCAACTTCGATCAAATTGAGTCTTACGAGCAGCTGCACCACAATCTGGAAATCGTTGAAGAGGACGAACACGCCGAGCATATGCGCCGCGGTAGCCACGCTTTTATGGTGGAATGCGGTAATGCCGAGCTGATGGTGCATTCGAAGGCATTCAGACAATCCAATGGATTCGAAGTACCTCACTACGCCCTGCAGGAGTTTACCGGTTGGCGTATGAACGGCTTTGCGCTGTCGAAGTACGCTCCGATAGCAACCCAGATGGTTGAGCTTACCGGCTTAGTTGCCCAGGCCGGGCTGTGGGTTCACTGGAAGAATCACTACTTACGGCAGTTAAACAACATGCGCCATCATATGTTCACTTCCCGCGAGACGCTGCACTTGGAGGATTTGCTCTCCTTACAGTACCTTCTGTTCGGAGGATACGCGTTGGCAGTCGTTGCATTTGTTGCAGAACTGGCTGTCCATTACATTCCCAAATCAAATTCGGTACGTTGGATTGGGCGGAATATTATAGCCAAGTAACATCAAAAGTCGATTTTCAGATAATAAATTCACACAGAAAAATTCACTCTTTTCACTTATTAAGCAACAAATAGAAGATGGAAAAAGATGTTTTTAAACAGAAACTGTCTCTTGAGAAGCCACGAGGCGTTCTATCCCAAAAAATATATCAAATTAGATATGTTACTCATGGTGTCCAATATGGTTTCATAACCAACAGCTCTTATGTATAACTGTTAGTGTATGTTTTTTGGTTTCCAGCGGCTCATTTAAATTCTACATATTTATCTAAAGTTCTACAATGTTTGCACAAGTCCATAAAAGTTTTGTTTGATTATTATCACTATTCATCTATAATAAAACTTGGTGAGAACTTAACCTAACTTTCGTATCGAACCATTAGAAGGTGCAGAAAGATTTACTGATTTGATAACCAACACAGATCCAGCCAAAGGCGTTTAGTATGTCCTGCGCGAGTGTTTAAAGCCGTCAGATAACTAACTTGCTCATTGTACAATGCAGTCATCGGTGCTGTCAAAAATCATCGAATGTTTCGAAGTTTTACCATTTTATTTGTATTAAAATCCTTGGAAAGGCAACCCTCCACTTTTCACCACACTTTGGCAGAGCATTAGACTTGTCTAATAGAAGTCAAAGGTTGTTCAAAATGGTAGCTTTAGAAATAGATTTATTCTTCCTTGCCTGAGTGTAATAAATATTTTCGTTTACGTATAACCTCGTGTTTAAACTATAAGTTTTGTAATTAGTACATAAAAAGGTAAATTAACTTTTCTTACAATGAAAGTAATTAAGAAAGCAATTTATTACAACAAAACACCAACATGACAGACAAATCAATAGAAGGACGGTGTTTTTATTCAAGGGACAATTATTTTAATTAAAAAGAGAATAAAGGAACAATTATTTTAATTCTCTGGTTGAAGTAGCAGTTTCAATTCAATCAAGTGAGATTTTTATATTGATGGCGGTTAATCTTAGGACTTGAAACATTGTACCTATGCCTCCATTGGTTCAGTACGTTCCTCCGGTGAAATGGGATATCTTTTGCTAGTTTTACTCCTCTTGATGGGGAATTTTTGTACTAAGCCCCTTGTTCTCATCAGCCTCGCTAACATCACGACACAAGGCAATACTTTTAAAGAGCCAATCTCCGATTTTGAACTGTGTTTCGTAACGGCATTCAACTTTTCTAGTGATCACTACTCAAGCGATGTAGTTCACAGCTATCTAGTGCATTTTCCCAACTTCCCTCGTGTGTTCGTAAACCCAAAAACTGCTAGGTCATAGCTGCGCAGTTGTTCCCAGTACCTGATTGTAGCACCTTCAGCGACGGGCAAAAGTATATTCGACCAGTTGTTAAGTATTTCAACCAGCCCAAATTGGAATCAAGCAGCAAATTTCATAATTGTGATCAACAAACAACCAACCCATGGCATCCTGCAAAATTTGCTTCGAGTATTTCCACCGCTTGGCATTCGGAATGCAACTCTGCTTGTGCGTCGACATTGGCCAAACCCTTTGAACAGTGACACTTGGGATCGCATCTTCCGCGATGGCGTAAGCTTCTACAACGATATGACATTTTTGCACAACATCAGCAACATACGGAATGCGTACCAGGTCAGGATCATGGTACGGTTAGAGTTCCCCTACCTGTTGTACAACGCAACGAAAGTCCAAGGCGTGTACCGTTTCTTTTTCGCTATGTTTTGCAAGCTCCACAATGAATCCATTTTGTTTGTAAGTAATCCGAGACAAGCAACCAATCACACCGTGACACAAATTCTTTACAAAAAGGATGGCTTCAAACTGGTCCCAACTGGCGAATTTACTGGCGACTGTCTGGTCGTCCCGAAACATACCACACAAGGTCTCTTATATTATCTGCTTCATCCGTTCTCCTGGCCAGTCTGGACCTTATACGTTCTGTTCGCCGTAGCATGTATCATCGCTAGCAGAATGCGCTTTGCAAATAACTTACTCCTTACAATTATCTTTGGAAATCAAGCCTCCCCGGAAATCTACTCGAACTTCGAACGTCGGCTAGTGTTGTTCGCTGAGTTGGCGCTGTTTTTCCTCGGTGAAGCATACTGTGCCCGGCTTATGTCACTGTTTATCGCCTCTTTGGGTGAACCGGAGCTACACACTGTGCAACAGTTTGTCGAGAGCGACATACGGTTTGAAATTGTAAACCGGTATCAGATAGAACGGTACGAAGAGCTTCGAGACCGCGCGGTTAACGTTGGCTTGCAGGAACATATCGAAAACGTCCAACAGGGCAGCTGTGCGTTCCTTATGCCCTGCAACAATGCACAGCTTCTACTGAACACCGTGCTACCGGAAAAAGGTATCCCCAGCAAGTACTACATATTAAAGCAACACATCGGGTGGCATATGGAAGGGTTATCCGTCGGTCGGTTTAGTCCGATCACTGCTGATCATTTGCAGCAGCTGGTAGGACTTGTCCAACAGGCGGGACTATGGAACCACTGGAAACATCGCTACATTCACGAATTGGACGCAATCATAAGGAAGAACATTGTGCCACGACATTCTTTGACCTGGACAGAGTTGATGTCGCTGATGTATCTACTTGCCGTAGGATATGGTGTAGCATTTTTCATGTTTTTATTGGAGTTTGCATTGAAATCTGCTAGAAGCAGGTATCAAGTTCGCACACAACCAATGCGATCCGTCACGAGTGTTGAGTGTTGATTTCAACGTGCTTTTTTGTAATATTACAGTAGGTCTCGATCCCAATGGTACACGTACACGTTAAAAAGTTATTTGTATCCGTATAAAATGCAGAATGTGTGCTCTATATTTCTCTAGAAACATTTGAACCGCAATTTTGTAAAATTGAGTTCGAGCAATAAATGGCACCCTTCCTCAAAACAAAGTTACTTTGATTTATCACTAAAACGAACATTTCAGTTCAATTTAGCATATAAAAACTAGTTGTAAATAAAAGAATAATAAGAGTATTTAAATAACGCATGCCATGTTACATGTATAATTCATTTAATAAAAGACCAGCTTCAATACAATTCTCAACCAAACAAACCATTCTATCTTATATAGAAACAGCAACAAATGGTCATCTAAAGAATGACTTTGAAAAAAGCATAATAAACTTTACATTATAACTTACATTGACTGGTTGGAAGTAGCTGGCGTCCTTCAGCTCCGTTAAATCAAGTGGCGGTTGCTTGTGGGGCGTGGACGACCAAAGTGACACTAACCACAGATTACCTGGAATTTAATGAAACAACCAAGTTAAATATTAATTATATCAACGAACAAACAGAGATTTGGTTCAGAGAAACTTTAATAGGGTAAGTGCTCTTATAGTGGTGCTACACCAATAGTGGAGGTAGTGGAATAAAATCCTAGCTCTACGAAGAAATAAATACAATCGCGTTATTTGTACTAGTACGATATGTTCCTTACCCTTTTACGGAGTGTTCAAAAGATGAACCTTGCCACTCCATAATATATTAAAGGTCTAAAATTCATATTTTCCAAACAGGTTGTACTCATATGCTGGATTCTTTAAGAATTTATCAGGAGTGCCATTTCCTTAAGGCTAAAAATCTCCGCAAATAATATTGGTCTATATGACGGAATGCGTTGGTCTATGGCCAACCTTTCTGTTAGAAATTTGCTTCAAAACACAAATTACAATAAAAATATATTCTGTATTTTACAAATTTTCAAAGTACTACCACCACTATAGGAACACGATACCACCACTATAGGAACCATACCATTTCGATCATAATTGGCATAAATTTTTTAAATATACTGTAATACGACACGACTAAGTGCGCCACTATTGGTACAGTTACTCTACAATAAACTGAAGGCGTTATGCGGTTTGGACACAGAAATAGAGAATTTCTAAGTTGAATAGTATTGTCTACGAAAGGTCCCTCCAAGAAAGGATAATAAGATCAATCCATTACACAGTGGATACACGTATTCCTCTACTAAACTACAAGTACACGGGACATGATGACATTTTTCGGCCCTCCCAATACCTGTGTTCTTGTCCTGCCAGTACGTTTTGTACTTCGAGCAGCAGCAGCAAATGATGTTCAGCAAGATAAGTAGAACGCCGAAGACGGTGCAGATGGCGATTGTAACGTAGAACGGGTTGAAGTTGCCGTAGATGTGTCCTGTGAACAATGGGTTATCCAGATACGCTGTTCGCTCCTCGATGGTGGACATGATACAACATTCCAACCGGCGGACCTTCCAGGGATTCGATTCAAACCGGCACACACACACACACGCGCGCTAATGCCGTGGGCAATTCAACCGCTCGCTAGACGAAAAAGAAATAAAAATACGATGAAATCGAAATGAAACAAAACCTGGAAACGAAGGGGTCAGTTCGCGATGTTGATGAACGTTTGTCCAAGAGCCGTTGCCTCGGTTCGCGTTTACATTTCTAGTTTGCTAGCCCTTATGGAACGGTGGAAGAGAAAAAGGTCCTCCATTTTACCAAAACTTTTGCCTGGGCCACGGGAGCGCTAAGGACAAATCGATCGTCGTTGCAGCCGGCTGTTGTTGATTGCACCAAACGAAACGCGATGAGCCAGGGCCCGCTGCCCGCCGAGAGCAATCATCGAAAAATACAAAGTAAATGGAATGTTTGATTCGATTCGTTTGCGATATATTCGGCATGTTATTCGCAAACAGCAACGGTCGTGAGAAAGCGCCCAAAAATCAAGGACGTTTCATATTTTGTGACTTCTGACCAAACATTAATGAAATGCTGCTTCTAAATGTGTTTTAATTCTAGTCACGTACAGCAAATTCTATCCTCAACAATGCACACGTGGTCAATGGACAGCGATAAAGATCATTTCTTACGTTTCACAAAACAAAACATTATTTCGACGAGTACTAACGATAAATAAAAGTAACTAAACGAATTCATAAGGAGAAAGTGAAGTTATGTTCATTGGCGTTAGAAAGTACACCTGTATATTTTGTTCGACTTAAGCTTAATAGAAAATGATTTATTGAATAGACCTGTTTGAGCACAAGCCTTGAGAGACTTTCAAAGTACAAGAAAGCCCTATAATCAAACAATGCGAAGATTTGTTTTCTTTACTCTTCCATTTTGGTCAGGCAAATATAAATTCGCCCCCAAACGGAGGCAACATTCCCCGGTCATTGTGAAACATACAAACACATGGCATGGATTAGGATTTTCTTTTTTGTTATAGTTTCACAGGGTAATAATGAAATGCAAAAATGTGGGATGTTTTCGTAGAATAGTCTGCGAAATTAATTGTTTTCGCTTAAGGGATGCATATTACCCAACGCTCACTTGTTGAAGTCACTTGTTTAACGACTAAGCTGAACATAGACATTTGAACAACAGTAAATAACGAGCAAAACAATATAGTTGTTGCTCAATAACAAATCGGATTTTCAAAAAAATTTGAATAAAATCATTACCATCAATCAACAATGATGGATTTTTTTAATTTATTGAGGGCGTTATCTTTTCATGTACGATTATTTATATTTTTTCGAAACTGTTTGAATCCTTCGAATCGAATGTTATCCTTCAAAAGTGTAAAAAAACCTAATCGGGCTCAACCGGGATTTGAACCCGGGACCTCTCGCACCCAAAGCGAGAATCATACCCCTAGACCATTGAGCCACCTGTTGAACGCACCCAACAGTAAAGGTTAAAAATCAACCATACGAACAAATGGAGACAACGCGCGCCACACGATATAAACAAGCGCGTTTGGACATGTGTGTTGGTAAACACGCTGCGTCGTACCAACACCTGAGACACGCGGCACCGCTCGACGCTGCAGATGCGTCTTGCGTCTTTTTGACAATGTTTCTCCCCAATGAGTCAGCCCTAGAAACAATTGTTGATAAATCGAATGAATTTATCTTCATTGAATTAAACGATCATGGTAAGAAGGTATGAACGACGATCGCTCTTCATGCAGGCGTTGCAGTAGAGTACAGGGATGATCGTATGCGATCGGTGTGTACTCTCCTTCCGATGCATTATTATTTAGGGCGTGATCACTTCTCGCAGGCGAATTTCACAAGGTGTTACATTGACACCCCAAGAACACTAGAAGAAACCACTTTCATTCAAAATGCCATTCATGTATGGTGGCTCTTTTTTGAATCGATTGTACTTTCGTTGCAGGGCGTTAGCCCGCGCAGGTTAGGGTGTGGTATGCGATTGACACATGGTACACGGTTCTCACAATTGTTTGCTGTTTCTACGCAACGCTCGTGGAAATCGTTTCGTTTAGTTTTGTTTAGTATCTTACACGCTGCATTCACACTTTTTACTAACTTACAACGGAAGGATAAATAGGACACGCCAAACAGCACACAGATAGCTGGAAATTCCAAACACTCGCACGTCTGACGGGACGGAAACCACTCGCAGCCACAGCTTACGTCGTAATGTGCTTTTGATTCGTGCAAGTGTAGCCAAACGAAAGTCGTCGATCCAACCGCCAACACACGGATACGGATACAGCGGCACCTTTCGGTCACGACAAACACCAACAAATACGCTACACAACCGCCCATTCAACCGATCGTCCCACAATGGTTACCTGGAAGTCTGTATTTATGTCATTTTAATGAAAAAGATTTTGTTTACATCCATGACAATTGTGTAAGAACGTAAAATATTTTTATAAATCAGCAGACATGTTATTATACAAATCCTAACTTTAAAAATATGTAAAAAGGAGCCATATTGATGATATTTATTTAATTCAAACAATGGTGAGATATGTACAAATAACCCCTACCGAATTTGCTAGAAAATTATCGATTGCTGAAATATGAAATATGAAGCAATGATACTATAATTTGTTTTTTCAATAAAAGCATTATTAATTTCCTTCTGATGTATGCGAATAACCACTGTGCGACGAGCACACAACGCCAATGGACAGTTAATTAGCCTTGTCTCGCCGTAGCCCGTAACAACGTAATACGCCTGTGTGGAGGTGTGTTGCCGTGGTGTGTGTGTGCAGGCTGCTTTTAAAAACTGTCTGCCATCGCAACGACCATACGTGTTATTTGCTCGGTTTTTAACGGTCAACTCATGCATTATCGAATCACCGACCACCTTACCATCCCACATTGAATTTTAAGTTTGAAGATGCACCAAATGTACCCCGGTTTGAGCCACACGCCAGACCTGCTTCATTCATCGTTGATTTTAATTTTTTAGATCGAGTCAAAATAGTGGGGTAAGAACATGGAAAGAAAGAAAGCATAAGGGAATATTTAAAATTAAGCAATGTGTTTGTATTTCCGACTGAGTAATTAAAAAGTCCTTAGACAAGACTACATGACAAATCAAATTTGAGACGGTGACATAAAATTATACGTTCTGGCAATGTTTGTCCAAAGTGATTGTGTGGAATGGTGTATAAAGATTTCGGTCAATTTCAATCTTAACTTAAAAGCCGTACAACGCAACAAATAATTATTTTACAACATCAGAACAAGAAAATATTAGATAAATTTCACATTTTGGAATCCTCTGGACCCCTAACTAGGAATCTCTCAAAACTTTGTGATTTAACTACAACAACATCGTGCGATGTTGGCTGCTTGCTAACCATGTAACCAAGGCTAATAGTTTATAAAAATCATTTATTCTCATGTTGTATTTGGTATAACATAAATTTTGGTAAATAACCTTTAGTTGGTTTTGTATAGCTTCAAAAGATGAAAAAAAAGATGTTTGACTTCGTGATGTTCCATAAACTTGCCTCACCAGCACATATTTTTCTTGTTTGAAATGCTTTTCACTTCAAAGTTCCACATATTCCAAGCTCCACATAACTTTTATCAGCCCTATAGAACCCCCTATTTTTCCACTACCAACAAGGCTTGGAAAAATAATTAATTGGCAATGTTTTCAAATTGAAAGCTTTGATTGAAATCAATTCCGACGAACGCATGCACAGCTAAAACCAACAAATGAAAACGCACAACATAAAACTTTAAATGAAAACACGTACTAAATGCACTGATTAAAATGTTTCTATGAATCCATTAATCCAATACGTATTCATCCAATCGCTCGAATTTGCCGCACTTTGGGAAACGCCGACAGATATAGCACTAGATGAAATCATCGAACAGATTCGGCGGTTTTTTTGCTTTTATTTCTGTACACTTATTCGCATGTTTCGACGACGAAATTTATTTCATTCATTCGCGATTGCCATGTATGCTCACATGGGCAAACAACATTGAAACGACGGGTTTGTCAATAAATTTCCCAATTAACGCACGTTCAACGAGCATTGTGCGTTTAATTAGATTTCATTGTACGCCATGGCGTGCATACCGGCTCGTAACCCTTAATCTTGAACTCGTATGCAACAATAGATCCCAATAACCTAGAAGATGAGGGGCTTTTCAGCAGCACACAAGCGACCGTTTATGCGGCATGTCATTGGCCTGCGGTACAAATACTGCATCCTGTACCGTCAACACCGAAGGACTAATGCTAATCCCTGACCTCGATAACATTGGAAGGCTTTATTCCAACTTTCTGTTTGCAGTTGGACTTGCATCGTTGCAGTTTCGCGTCCAACAAGGATTCTTGTTCGGAAGCGAAGCTGTGAAAACCAAACCCATCTATGGGGAATACCATTTTCCCAGGATTGATTGCACTTATTATTGTTATACTATGAGCGGGTGGAAGTGTATCATACTGATGCAATTGTGGCCGATTTTTTGGACAGTTTTATCAACTTTACTTGTATTTCGAAGTATTTGTGTTTCGGTTTAAATTTCTATTCAATTAAATTGTAATACTATTTTACCGGTAAGCATACGAACTGATGAGTAAAATATAGTCTTAACAATTACAAAAAAATTAAATCAATCGATTTTAGATCTCCTTTTACTGAGCAATATTTAAAAAAATATACTTCCTCGTATCGAAACGATTACTTGGAATTTCAATCACCTCAGCTCAGGGGAGTGCTTATTCATCGCGTTTCTTATCTCTTCACCAAGTGATCCTTCCGATTGAAAGCAAGCTTGATTCGCACTTTGCTGTACACTTTTTTTCCTGCTGGGAGGAGAACAGTACAGATGAATATCCCTTCCGGCCCTAAACGATCCTTTCAATACCGGGGACTCTACCATGCTGTTCCGGTACGTGGTACACCGGTGCCGTTTATGCATCATTAAGCATTTAGCAAATGCAACGCTCCATAGCACCGGTACACCGTTCGATTGGAATCAGTTATGGCGGCATTTGCGATGCACCGTACCAGGATAGGTAAGGTCCTAGGTATCGGGCTAAACGTGCCACTGGAATTGTTCAACGTGAAGCGCCGGTGTAATTGTAAACCGAGCTTAATTTCTGCTGACGAGGATCCATTCACTTGTAGTTCATGCTCTGTTGAAACTCTCCCAAGACCGGCTTCAAATTAAATCCACAGATCCGCGCGAGGGGAGGCTGTGTTGAGAATTGCTGGTAATTAAATCGGAGTTATATAGGTGATTAAAGACAAGGGTTCCGAAAGGGCATCTCCTCTTATAAGCAGAATTTGTTCATCGGTCGCTATGAGTTTCCATAAGTCTGGAAAAATAAAATGATAAAGTAAAAACAACGAAAATGCTAAAGACGAACAACTCCACATGGCTAGGAATGTCGAATCCAAATAGAGATTAGAAGAAATGAAATTGAACGTAGGTCGTTGGATTTTAAAGGTCATTCAGCTGTCCAAGGATTTTGGTGCGTACGAATAATAGTTAGTTTTTATCTATTTCTAATTGAAAAATCTCTAACTTAAATAAAGTAAAGACATGTTGTTAAACCTGCCCTCTGTTTAAACGGCTAAAGAAAGTTTATACTTTTTCCAAGCTAACTGTATTGAATTTAACGAGTGCTTTCTTAATAAAATTGGCATCTTTGTTAATCACTAATCAATTTAACTTTTTGAATATTTTAATTTTAGAAAAATATTTGAGAATTACCAATAATTAGGTTGGTATTATAATCACTTAAACTCTGGGTTTCAAAATCTTAAACGCGCTTGAAAGTATTAAGGCGCTTAATTAACAGCCATAGGGAAGGGATATAGCAAAATGAAAATAGCCGCCGAATAGAACCATTCATCACACATATGAGACATAAAGTTTTAATAAGCAATGTGGGGATGGAAAAAACAAGAAAGACAGTGGTATCTTGGATTCATGTTTTCTTGCCATTTTCTCAATTCGTACCCTTTTGTCACCAACAGTACTGGGAAAACTTTGTGTAGTGGTAAGTTTTCTCAAGAAGTTAATCTTTACCGGTTCAGTCATGAAGCCTTTCTCTTCTTTGGTCTTTTGTGTGGTGTGTGCTTGGGTTTTACCTATTCTCTTCACGGAGGAACTTGCTTGATTTCCCGCATACTGAAAGTCGTATGTGACAAGCGGTAAAGAGTACGATGAAGCTACGTGTGGATGAATGTTTTTATTATCCTTTTTTATTCCATCATTCACTTTCTGACTTTTTAGTTTTTAAGTCATCCTTATTCTTTTACACATTGTGTTGCAAACTTCACCATATAGGTTCTTCTTAAAAGATTTAAACACAACTGATACACTTTAGTACATCGCGTAGGAGGTTTTAAAGGTCAGACAAATTAAAAAAAAAACTTCCCAAAACTAAACCTAAAAAAGCGAAGAAATACGCGTTTATTTCAGGAAAGGAAAGCCATGAAAGCTCAAACAAATCCAGTTACTTTCCTTTGCTCCGCAGGAAACGAAACCAAACGCTTGCGAACTGTTGGTGGTAGTCTATGCTGTGATGAAAAGGAAGAAAAATTACGCCCTTTGTCTGCTCTCCTTCCGACAAACATACTTCTCCCTATCATTCAACTGGTTAAGCTTCCGGTTGTGAAAACTTGGCCATAATGGAAGCGGAAGAAGGTTCATAAAAAACTACGGCTATCCGCACGAAAGGTCATCAGTTGAAGCTTACGTGGAGGGGGAAAGTAAAAACGAAGGGTAGGAATAAAATGACCTTAGGCCATTGCTTGGAGGAGTTTGCAAACATCCTGTAAAGGGCCAAAATAAAAACCAGGTTAGTGTGACGGTAACCTACGACCGTAGGCAGAGATCAATGAGAGATCCCATGTTTTGGGAAGTTTAATATCCGTTTCATCAGCCAGCTGATTGTGTGCTTTATTTTGCTGCAAATCGACCTCCAAAATTTCGAATAAGGTCCATGATCTAAAATTTCAGAGGTGTATCGAAGTCCTTAATATTTTTGTTGAGCGGCATAGTCTAAGCAGGGGTGTTATATGACAATACTGTTTATTTGGATCTAATAATTCAATTTTGCCACGATATGTACTACAAATTGTATAAGAAGACCTTAAATAAATTATTTTTACTCTCTTAGTACATAGATTTTCAGATTATATGTTAAAGAGTTTTCCATTAGTTCAATTGCGTATTTGGGCTGAACGATGGCCATGTCAAGCCCATTATGGCATGAATGTACAATGTAAACAGTGCGGCATGATAGCAAAATTAAAATAATTAAAATAAAAAAACATAGTAGGGTAAGGAAGGATAGATAAGTGTTAAACCTACGTACTTTTATCAATGTTAAAAATAAAAGAAATGAAAATAATAAATAAATAACTAAAGGAAACTGATTAGTTCTATTTGCACAATGGAGGCTTTCGTTTCTGCTATGCTGATTGCCACTTTGTCCGTTATAAAGTAACAGACATTTTTAGTATAACTAGAGTTTAAAAATTCGGAAATAATTTTAACATTTACGTTTTTTAATTCTTTCCTTCCTTTCATGAATTCAGAAATTATAAGAATTATGGCAGTCAAACTAATGCCGTATAAACAGCATTTCCCGGCTTTTAATTCCTAAGCCCCAGCAAAATACTCACCAGGCCCAGGTTTCATCTAGCAAATCGTGCTCCATCATGGCAACAACAAACGATCTATGCCATGGCAACATTACCGTTCTAACGATTTTTAGAACCCCGCAATAGCCATTAGGGCGACTTGGGTTGTTTTCCTGCATAGCGACCTCAAGATAGCAGTGGTCAACGATGGTAGGTTTTTCGATTAACCAAGAAAACTAGATGGAAGTCATCTTGAACTGTTGCTCTTTTGTTGTTCGGGGCGATGCCACCTTGTATTTTCTAACTTCTTCTACTATGTCTGCGAGGATTTACACCAGTAAGGCAATTGAATCCAGCTTCGCCTTCGCAAGGTAATCTGGTGAT
This sequence comes from Anopheles sinensis, assembly GCA_000441895.2. NCBI lineage: Eukaryota > Metazoa > Arthropoda > Insecta > Diptera > Culicidae > Anopheles > Anopheles sinensis. The sequence continues at coordinate 1,146,907 of KE525297.1, read as the reverse complement.
GTAGACCTTTTAGGGGTAAGTACCGGCAACTAAGGCCATACTTTCAAAACACCTTGTCTTTAGTATCGACCGCAAGAAAATTACAGCTGAAATAAGTTAGATATTGAATGTGGCTTGTCTTCTTCTTCTTCTTGGCGTAACGACCAACTTGGTCATGCCTGCCCCGTAATGGGCTTACAAGACTTTTTCCCTTATGTGCGTGGATAGTCACTCCTCTCGTACAGGGGAGGCCCGGTCTCGGATGGGATTTGAACCCACGCCGTCGAGGTCATGGGCCGAGTTTCTAACCGGCGCTACCGCTCGGCTGTCGCGGACCCCGCTACTACTACATCGTGGCTTGTCAGAATGGTAATATTGCCATGCTATAGATAGTGCGTTGTGGCCATTATAGAGCACTACTTGCTAGCTAAAACCTGGCACTTGTTAGTATTTTGCTAGGAATTAGGAATTAAAAGCCAGGAAATGCTATAACAACAACCTTACTTTACGCTGTTAGCTACTTACTCCAAATACCAAAGAACCAGGGTATCTACCAACTGTTCCATCTCTTTTTAGAAGAGGATTGATTATCTACGCTTGTGATATAAATGTTATAGTTTTCAGAGATGTGGTAAACACTAGAGCTACCGGAAGTAGGTCGTGTGTTACTTCACCGTAATCATTCAGTATGAATGGTGTATTTCGTGAATTAATTCTCGGTTTTGGAGTGAAGTATAGTGTAATAAAGGAAGTTCTAGTGTTAAGAGGGGATTTTTGTATCCATTTCATCTTATTCTTGGCTATACACTAACGGCACCTTTAAATCCTATTCGCGACTCAGAAGAGTTTAGAGCGTAAAAGAATTTTCCCAGGAAAACGCTTGATCGTATCGATGCGAACGGGTCTACACTTCCCATTTTCCATTTCATTAAACCATTCGGCGTGAAACGATGCTTTCAGTTTTGGAGGTGTTGGCTCATCAATAGAGCAGCCGTATTCACCACCTGGTATCGGCGATAACAATGCTTATGTTGCCCGGCCGTTCGGAAGCTCATCGTAAGAATCCTTAAAACTCCTCCGAACTCCGAACTGTAAAAGCATCCTTGGAAGCTGTATTGAAAACGGTTCATTTTGCAAAAAGTGTACGCCACCTTTTGCCTTTCCACGAATGGAACAACATTGTGACCTCACCATTTTTTGTTTTCCACGTAAACGGACGTGGACGTGCAGGAAGAAAGAACTCTCTGCACGTCGAGAGGGTAGATCGGATGGCACGGTTCGGTGGTTTTTACAGGCCGAACCGATTCCACCCTTCCGATAAGTGTTTCGCATTCTTGATTACTTCTTCGCACCGCACCTCAAGGCATCGGATTACGCGAGGTGGAAAAACGACCCGTACGGGTGTCGGTGGTTTTTCCTCCAGCTTTGGTTTTAAGTTTGCTTACATCAGACGCTTCCTCGGCCGGTATGAGATAGGACCGTTTGTGAAACCATTTGGGCCATGTGTGGCCTCAGGTCTGGAAGGGGTTCCATGGAAACCCATTTTCCGGTCTCGGATGCTGTTCATTTGCCAGCGTTTGCAATGGAAAGAGCTGTAGCATGCTGTAGAATCAATATCTCGCTATTGTTCGGATTTGGGTCGGTGTAGATCCTCGTGGGAGAATGTGCAACAGTCTCAGACGTGGAATCCCATGACACTGCCATTCCTCCCCCCAGGGAGAAATCGCATCGTAAAATGTTAGTGTTACTGATTGGAATATCCTTTTGCTCTCATTTTTTAGTGCCAATTTCGAAGTGAAAGAGCTTTGGCGTGGCTTTGCTAACCAATTTCAAACAAAGAATTGATAATCTTGAGCATCGTGAACCGTTCCGTGTGGGTGGTCATGGTTCTCATTTGCTAGAAGAGCAGCGGAGACGCACCCTGAAGATCGACTTAAGGCATTCGTTTTCTACTCAGTTCATTAAATAATTGAACAGGAACCAGAATAAATCGATCCGTGCCAGTATAACTATACGAAACTCATTTCAACGACGATATGGCAGGAGAATATCAAAGAAATTAATAACTAAAATGGTCCGTGACAGCATAACAGTAGTAACGGTTAGAAAATCGGCCATTGGGCGCTGGGGTTCATCACCTCGACGGCGTGGGTTCGAATCCCAACCGAGATCGGACCCTCTGCCCCTTTATTCGTTTCCCTTTATAAACTCTAGTTATAATCGCTCTCAGAGTATGGTTTCATTTTGAGTTTTTTTTTCAATTTTTCACGTTCAAACCAAAAGAAACAGAGTTTCGTACCAAGTTGCTTTGAAAAAGAGATCGTTTGCGAGGCGGATGCCTATTGTTGTAATCGTGCTCGTAATAACCTAGGCTCAAGTGAAAGAATCTGTCTCTCAGCCGCCTCAATCGCGTGCAGCACAGTCCGACCTATAACCTTACCAGCATGGAACATGGGCGACAAAAACTAATGATCTCCTGGAGAGATAAATTATGCTGGCCACATACATGTGGGGCGAAGTTTCCTCACACCATCGCTAACCTATAAACAATCTTCAGACCGTCGATATGGGAGATGCACAAGGGAAAATATATAAATATAACATTGAACAGAAAAAAAATGAAGCTCTCGTGAGAAACAGGGGAACGCGTGAGCAAACATGCAGAAGAATACCATACGTGGAAAGGAAAATAGAAAGCCACCCAGACGAGATGCGCCCGATGCGGCTGGCGGGTGGAAAATAAACACCAGACCAGCCCAGACCAGACGATGCAGTGACCATACAAATAGGTCAAAAACCTCGGACACAGTTGAACCATGGAGTAACGTGATTGTTAAGTTCGACAAATTATTCATTTTCGATAAAGCTAATGAAATGATACTGCTTTTGATAACCACGAAAGAGGATCAATCTTATCCATGTATTTATTGTTAAATATTTCGTAAGTTTAAAAAAAATTGAAATTTTAACCAGAAAAACAATCCTTACAATTTCTCAATAATGACAAAAGGTTAATTGTGCAATGAATGAAAGATAAACAAAATTATTATCTTATATTAAGCCTTCTGTATGGCTGTATGTTGTACAATTTCAACTAGCCAAAGACGTTTGAGTAAGCGCTGGGACAATCAATTCTGTGATTGTGTTCGTAAAGTTTACAGTTATAATTTTTATTTGATATTATTTCTTGTTAATATCTGTTTAAACATATTACCAACATAATTATGTATAGTGAAAACTAACCGTCTTATGAAAATTGATGCTGTTTGAATCTGTGCAAATGATTTACATCGTATGGTGGAATTGAATACATCTTCGACAAATATGCTCTCGACAAGATATTTCAACATTTCCAGAAAACTAATTATACGCTCGAGAATATATCCTATCGCTAGCACATAGTGCTGGAATCCCGTTTCTAAAATGCACACGCCAGCCAGCACGGAAATGCGCTTACATTGTAGTAGCATATTGTGACGTCGCTTCCGTCGGTGTCCCGCGAGCTCGTAGCCTATGTTGGGTTCGCTTCCGCTCCTCGCAACCTACAAATGAAAACGCGGCCACACAATGCCGGCGGGAGGCGGCTACATTGCAAACGATAATAATGCACTTAATGTGTATATGAAAACTGCATCAACAACACATTCCCGGCGATTCCGTGGTGCTTGGAGGGGTTCGAGGTTAGAGGCACCTCTGCGGGGAACCGGGACTGTCGAATGGGAATGCGAACCAACGACAATGGAGATTCCCGGTTTGACTCCGCATGCAGAAGAGACTTATGAAGTCGTCTCTTGCAAACTGTCCCGCCCAGCCTCCAGCCTCCCACACTTTCATCCGAAGAATTCGTTTTTCTCGCAACCTAATTTCACCGTTCACCGAGCAGTGCATTCGTGGTTCGTTTTTCGCAACAATGGTCCAAGAATTTGTGGTGAACCCTCCGAAAACCGGGCGACTGTAACGGGGAGCACTTAAAAAGTTTACCAAACACAAACAAATCATTTTTCATGATCCACGGGTCGCTCCTGCGGGTTCCGTCTCCCAGGCTCGGGAAACTTTCTCGGAAACCTGTCCTATTTGTCCCCACCTTGGTGAACGTCGGAGGACTTATGGTGCAACTATTTTCGACTACGGTTGTGGTTTATATCCCGCGCGTGTGTGTGTTTTTTATTTTCACACGAATGCAACCTTCCGAGCCACTACCGTGAGACACAGCGGTTATGTTTTCATAATCTATTCATGTTTTCAATATTCTCTATCCTACATGTTCAAGCCATTTGACTCCGACCAAGTCTGGGACCATTTGCTAGGGTATGACTGAACCTAACATCTCGCCATGCAACCGATCGCTACCGAATGCATAAACACGGTTTGCTCAGCTCTCCTTCTGGGTGGTTTCATTCAAGGTAGATTTGATTTTTTTTTGTAACTTTCGGAATGATCAGCATATTGCATGCAGTACATGCAATGCTTACGGAAGCTTTTGGGTAAAGAAGCGTGTGACACGTAGCTTGGCTTTGCTATGGATGGTTTCATAATAAATCGGATGAAAGACTATCTTGTTATAAAAAAAACCTGTTCGTGGTATTATTTGTCAACTTATAAAGCTTACTCATTTGGGTATGTTCCGTATATCCGTCTGAATTTAAATAACATGTTTACCAAATTTGAGAAAATTAGTTCCACATATTTGATTAGAAGTATATTTGTCCAGCTTTTTTTCCGACCATTATGAGTTTATTACTCTGTTATTTTTTGTAATTACTAATCATTGTACTGGTTTTTGGTAATTACTTATAAGTTTACATCAAAGTATTTCTTATCTCAATGAAACTTTCTTCAAATCATCATTAACTTTACAGGCTTCAACAATTTTCTCGCCTAGATCTGACTTAGCCTAGATCTGACCTAGCGCTAAAGACTGCAAAGACGTAGACCTTCAGTTTTACTGTTTTTTTTTTGCGTTACGTGTATACGTTTATATTTGTGGGCCGATGCAAATGAAATAGTATTCAAAGTAGATTGGCGTTTTTAACAGATAATAAACAGCAGAGTGTTCAAAACGCATTTATTTGCGCATATTTTGACAGTTTCACAGCATTTTGTCATTTGCAAAAGTTCCTAGCCGCTTCATGTAAACCTACCATACGAATGTCTCTAGCTCAAAAAAATTTTCAAATGCTTATTTTCAAAAGGGGTGAAATGCCACCCGTTGGGTAAAAATGGCAAAATGAGATTTAAATTTACCGTGGAATTACGCTAAAAACAGTACAATTCTGTTATGAAATGAAAAAGACAAATTTAATTACTCAAATATAAAAAGAAATGAACTTCTTCATAATTTTCTTGAATTAATCACCTTATGATGAAATTTATATATTTGCTTATTTCAGTTTGTTCAACCGACTTTTGTGTCTTACTGAATTTAACATAAGAGTTTAAATCTAATCATAACTTAAACATATTTTCCTTAGGCGTTAGAATTAACAGATCGCTATGGATGAATCTATTTTTGTGTACCCGTTTTAAAGATGACTCAATTTATTTGAAATTAAATTTCATTACATGAAACCGTTGGAAAACTCGAAGCTTTTCTATACTGAATGGACCAGCACCTCAATGCGCTCCAGCGGTGGAGGTGACGGCTGGTAAAAAAATACGATTGTTTGAAAGAACTCTTCCGATGAGCTCCCAACGTCTTTTAGAGGTTCCGTAGAAGGGTCGACATATTTTACAAGTTTACGTACATCTTACACCATCCTCCTCGTATGCACTCGTAGCGCGGAATGGCGCTGATGGCAAATGTTTGTAGTTTCGCGTGGCGCGCTATGCGCGGTTTCTCCGCAAAAAGTGAAACATAAGAGCAAAAGAATGACATGGTTTGGGGAGTCACTGGATCTCTGGAGTGAGTGCAAACGAACACACAAGAAGGGCGATTATGTTGCCAAAGGAAGCAGTGATGCTGACCAACGAAAGTTTCCAACTCCCGACGGTGAAGGGCACACAACGACAGACAGCAAACTGCAGTCAAAAGTTCTCCACCCCCGTCCTTCGTCTGGTTACCCCAGAGAGGGTGGGAAAAGTTTTCATTTTCACCCCACTTCCGACCGGCTGCCACTTAGTCATTTGGCACCGAGTTCACTTCGACATGAACTTCGACTTTCCACCATGGTTTGTTTGATCGCGGGCGAGGTTGCAATCGCGCTGCGATGGTCCGTCTTTATGGTTTGTAATAAAATTTTAATGTACTTCTCGTTACTGGCCCTATGCACCGGTTAATGGGATCCATCCGTTGCAACTGACCCGCACCGCGATCCTGCTCCCGAGAGTGCATTTGTAACCAAGCGGCCAAGCTGTTCGCGTTAGAGGAGCACCGAGGAAAAATATAAACATAAAACGACGATGGAACGGTGACAAATTTAAACCGATTTAAGCAAATCGAGATGAGTTTTTCGCTAGTTTTCCTATCTATACAGCAGTGACATAGAAGTCTTTTGCTTTTCATGTAGAGAGGTGAATCCAGTAACAACTGGTGTCGTTTAACAAAGCATATCTAGAGCATTTGAAGAAAATGTTCAAAAGTTGAAATTTACAAGGATTAATTGAGATATTTTCTACAGTGCTTTCATACTGGATTAAAAATGTATATTATATATGCATAGAATTTATTAAAGATATTAATTTTTAATATAATTACATCAAACAAGTAGTTAGCGAGCGTTTTTTATATGAAATGAATTTGGCTTCCATATTTCCGTTTTCAAAAAACTCTACATCTAACATTCAAATGCTGCTTTTATCGTAGATACTCATTTTATTTCTACTCTATTATTTATATGGTAATTTATATTTCTTCCTCTGTTTTATCACCTTTTGTTTGTCTTAGTTGATCTGGTTTAAATATTTTTTTTAAATTATTTTACTTAAAAAGTAAAAATAAACCCACGAAAGACACACCAATCTATAAGAAGTAAAATAAATCAGAATGCCCATCCATACAGCGTTTACACGTGCTTACCTCATCGTACATTTCCCAAATAATGGGTTCCATTCGTTTTGCTTAAAAACAACCTAACACTTTTCCTTTTGACAAGAAAGTATTCTTAATTGCTTTAATCTGGAATCTCGCACACAGATGCAAATCTTTCTTCGTAGAACTAGAGCGAGTTAATGCAAAAAGACAATGAAATGAAACGGTAACGTATGAAATTCCATTAAATTGGCTTGTGGTTTCTGGTAGGTACCTTTGCTCTGTACCATTGTCAAGTGAAGCGTCGAGCCAATCGAACCACGCGTGAAGAAACCGATCCGATGAGGTTTGAAAGGGAACACTCATTGCACACCGATATATCTTCAACAAGCCATGAAGGCCTTAGATGTAGAATGCATACATTTACTAGGAATCGATTGTAATTGTTAACGTAAGCAGTTGAAAAGCCCGGTCGGTCGAGAAGACGATTTGAAAATGTTAGACTGAAGTCAGGAGTAGCAAGTCGGTTCGTCACCTTTCTTCGGTCAGCGCGGTTGGCACATCGACTCGTAGGTGTAGGTAGGTGCCTCATGGATACATGGGGCAGAGAAATTCGTCCCTTTGTCCAGGGGTTTCCAAGGAAAATTTATTCAAAGACACTTCCCTACGATATGAGAAACGTCTGGTGCAAGCTGTGGTTTTCTTTGCAATGAACATTTTCTTGCGGTGCTGGTGCGGACAACTCTGCTCCGAGAATGATAGTCTTCATTCCAAATCCAAAAGCTGAAAACGAGCATAAAATGGACATTTTGCGTTAGATCTTAGTGGTATTGAGAAAGGAACGAAACCGGTGCAAAAATTTCTTATTAAAATTTAGCATTAAATTAACTTAAAGGAGTTGTAAAGGGTTTTGCAAGCACATTTTACTAAATCAACGGATGGTAGGTTGATTAGAGAAGTGAATTAGATTTTTGTCAGATAGTTTTATTTATTTGTAAAATCGACTTTAAATTAAGATATTTAAAATTTTTACTTTTGTTCAACATCTAAAGCACTACCATCTTTAAATAAAAATAATCATCAAAAGTAAGTTCACAAAATAAAGTCTGGAAACAAGCAACAGACTACCGCTCATCTCTGTTCTGTATTGTCTGCTGTTCTAAAATACGCCACGTACAAAATACACCCCTGAGTGAGCAATCCGGGCACGCGAAGAGTAAAGAAACTTTTAAGCATAAGTTGTACAAAGTTCGGTTCCCAGCAAATCTTCAGCTCGCAAACAATGGAGTCGGGCTTGGACGCTGCGTAAAGTATAAGCACCGTCGCCGTCCAAATGGACAAGACCGCTTGACAAAAGACTCGTTGTATTTTTGCTGCAAGTTATCTTAAGCACTTTCAGGACCTTTGGGAAGGTTGAAAATGAAACGCACACAAAGATTGGTTGCAGCAAACGGAAAACTTAATTTCATTAAACTTTTTGGAAAAAATCTGCTCAACATGCTTGTCCCTCACACTTTTCACGCTGCGGAATGATTTGCCGGAAAAGTTGCCCAAGTTTGCCCGTCATTTCTCCTCTGGTGCCGCATGCAAAGTGCAACCCAAAACCCATGTCCACCGTTTCGGTGAAACGCACCCGCATTCGACGGATGGGCGTAAGCTTTTGAGGGAATTGTCTACCAGAATGACGCACTGCTGTCCACATCGGTGCCGAGTGGTAACGATGTTCTCTTTTGATGTCTTTTTTCCAAGGTACCATTCCCTCGATGCCCGCTAAGCCACGGCAGACATTGACAATGATCCTGTTAAGCGCCGGATCGGATTAAGGTACCTTTCGATAGCATGGTTATTTTTTAGAGGTGTTATCTCGTCGGAATGGGACGACAGTAAAGTTTTTTGCTTATTTTTCGGCAAGTTGTGCTCAGCATAGCACCTGCCGGTAACCGGGTGCGGTGTGCGTGTGCAAACGATGATCGCGAAAAATGTGTCAGGACGATTGACGAGGGCCAGACCAAATCGTTGAACACCGACAGCCGACCGTGTGTTGCCATTCTCACCCGATCCAGCAGCTGAAGGAAACGGACCGTAAAGTAAATTTCAAGGATGAATAATTTTCTCATTTTTATTTCCCAGATTCCGCACAGCTCACCAGCCTTACCTCTTACCGCCTTTTTAGTATCACTTGTCCATGCCACCGACCGGAAGCAGGAAGCCGCACACCGGCATGAAGCGCCGAATGAAATAAGCTCACCGTTCAGAAAAAGCTCGAAACCGTTGAAATGCCCGCCGATTTGATGTGCCTAACAAGTGCCGAATACTAAAGGCAAATTTCTGCGCTTATTTATTTACTTTTAAGCAGCGCTATTTGTTGATGAGCGGAGAATTAGGGAACCACTTCAAAATGAAATTCAATATCGATATTTTGTGTGTTAATAAACCATTCTAACAATTAATTTCAATACCAATTTACGAGTAATTTTGTCTTGTTTTGGATTTTGTTTTAGAATTTCTCATATGTTTCAAAATAGTTCAACTTAATAATTATTTCCAAAACTTTATGCAATATTGGAGTAGCAAAAGTAGTTATTTCTCTAAACCAGTGTAATGGTGTTAAATTAAAACCAACTTCTTTTTACATGCGATTCGGAGAAACAATTTAAACGGATTTAAATTAAAATAAACAAACATTTCAACAGATGTCAAGCTTGCAGAAACGAACCGAAACATGTCAAATGACATTTTTACCATTCAAGCTGCCTCCAACATGCGAAACGAGAAAATACGGTGATGAGAAATGTCTCACTTACTTCCAGACCATTGCATCACCTAGGTGGTGTGCATAAAATCGCGCAGAAAAGGTGGAAAATGACCGGAAAAATGGGTACACATTAAAGGTCCTACCTTGGAGCAGTTTTAGCCCAGTACATCGTACTCGTGTTTCCTATGTGCTAAGGAACGAAAAAACCCAATCATCAGATGCGTTTCTCCACATTTGTGTGGTTGTCCGCAGTTTTGCATTCACGATATTCGGTGAGGTTTTTTTTTGCGCTTACTTGCACTTGTTTTTACTGCTCACTGAAGTCCGCCTGCTTTAGGTTTTTACGCCACGCTGCGCTTCTGGAGTCACTGGGCGGAACTTTCGAGCCACAATTTCCGACGTCGTGGCACCGGTTGCTACATGGCAAAGCTATGTTCGTTGAGGTGGCGATCTATACGTTATCAAATTTTTTTCCTTCTGCTCTGAAACCGCGAATTCGCAACGCACCGAGAAAAGATGTTCAATAAAACAGAGACACCGGAGGCGTGGGTGAAGATTGTAAATTTCGAATTAACTTTACCAAACCACGATGTAACGTTTGTGTGAGCCAGTCGACAAGGCTGATTTCAGACGGCAGAACGAAATCGGAAAGTTATCGCTGAGTCCACATGGAAAATGGGCTGGGAAATTTATCCAGTTGCTAACTCAGTTGACGGAGCTAACTTAGCCGCTTGGAAGTACCATAAAATGTTACGCGTGACATACGATGCTCTGTGGAAAGCAATTTCCAGCTCCAAGCATATCCACATGCAATGCAAAAATAAATTGTCAGACACAGCAATAATTAAGATGGCGTCTTGCGGTGCTAAATTGATTCGAACCAAGAAAAGCTTTACTTGCCGCTCATAAGCTTCGCTTAAGTTCAGCTAAAAATTTTACATATTTGCAAGCGCATAAAAGGTGAACTACTGTTTGGGTGGTAATTCTTTTTATCAATTTGAATTTTAATTTCAACAAAAAGGTACACTTTCTTGGAGAACATTGCCATAATCTTATTGGTAAAAAGAGAGTCAAAACAGCAAAACCTTATTATAACGCATTGAAATTTACAGCCTCTTTAGCTCAGTGGTAGAGCGCTGGTCTCGTAAACCAGCGGTCGTGAGTTCAATCCTCACAGGAGGCAAAAGTTATATGAAGCGTCGTTTCCATTATTTTTAAAAATGTATTTTGCATTAAACAATAGTTGTAACAAGGAAGAACAAACAACTAAATTAACTATTTGCTAAAAGACACATGTTTTTTAGAATCAATAGTCTCACTTTGATATTTCGTTAGTATTGCCTTTCCAGCTGAATTTGCTTTTCCATTCCGCTCTGATACGCCTCTGGACGCCTGTCAATTATGACACCGATACACGGGCGGTAACATTTCAGCCAGCGGGGCGAATAGACAAATATTGAAACATAACACCCGAACTGCGTTCCATCGACACGACATACCGTTGCATCCCGAACCAGTGTAGATTTCAATTGTAGAATGTTTTTTTTTGCTATGTGAAACAGCAAATTTGATCCCGACAATGAACAAACGTTAGGAGGGTGAAAAGGAGTGAAATAAAATGGACCAACACTCTGTGACGGACAAATGTAAATGTGGCATTTTGGCGACTGCCTAATGGATGCAAATATTTGCATCCGGTACATATTAGAGAGCTACACTCGGGCGGATGTGATTTGGCGTGAAATGATTTCGAAAATCGATTAGTGCGATGTACAGCAAAAGCGATGAAATAGATCAAACTCATTTGTTTTTTTCTCGATTTCCATCACCAGCCCGTCGCTTCGAATCACACCGATTGCAACAGTGTGTACTTTGTCGATTGTTTGCGAACAGAGCTGAGAGCTTCCACGCGCTGGCCGGGCGCCATATTGTCCTGGGAATAATCATGCCCAACTACTAAATAATCTCTTGCACAACCGACAAGCGTAAATAATGCATCAATTCATAATTACGCTCCACTGAGTCGATCTCCTTCGGGACTCCCGCGTTGGGCCTGAGTGTTTGTGCATGAATATTAAAGTTTTTATATTTATTTTTATTACGCTTCCGTTTGACGGTTGATGACAGGATGACATTATTTAAAACAAAAAATCAAAAGGACAATGGAAACGAGCAAAAATCACTTGTTCGCAATTTGATTATGAAGCATACGCGAATAAATAAATTAATAATACAAAAAAAATACTCGCACACACACACACTAACCGATCGTGTGGGCACCAAAAGGACCCGTTTGGCGCCACGTCGGAGGATTCAACTGATTGATCTTTATTGACGCTTATAAAATTAAAATTAAATTTTATTAAACAACGCATATCGTCCTTCCCATTAATTCGTTTTTCACTCCGACTCTCCATCTGGATGAAGCGTTCCGATAGGCGGAACGGTGTTGTCCGGTCCAGATTGAAAATCTTTTCCCTGCTCGTAGTGCCAGAATGCAACAAAAAGTCTGTTTGCGTGATTGTTGGTTAATGCTGTGCCGTGCTCTGAACTCAGTCAGTCTAGTATATTTCAAATGGAAGCTGCTACATACTTCTAGAAAAGTTACGCCAAAGCTTATATGGTATTTGGTTTGTATTGCATGTTTAAGACATTTTTCTTTGTTTTTCTACTGATATACTGTTTTTTAGATGCAGCACAGAGAATTGACTCAAACAATTGTTGCGTTAAGCAATATTACAAAAATCAAACAAAATATGTCTTCCAGAATATCGTGCCTTTGGGAGATTTGCTGATAATCATATAATATTAAAACTCAGATATAATATTTGCACTATCTTATGACAAAGACAATACTTATACAAATTGTTTAGTTTTCTTCAACTGTTTCTTATCAATTTGCTCTCCTTCCTTTCTTTACTTTTATGTTTGTTTTACTGTTAGTGTATTTGAGAAAAATAGCAAGATAAAAACAATTTCCCTTCCGCCTTTTATCCCGCACGTTAAATTACTCCAACAAGGCCCACAAACGAAAGATCGACCATCGACCGTTTACACAATCACCTAGCATTGTTTCTTTGAACCTTTTGCTTTGTGGCTGTGTGTGTTCAGTCATTTCCCGCGGCCCGTTCCGTTATTTTCCCTAATGAGTTTGAGTCTCTAAATGGTTGTCTAGCCCCGGATTCGTTGCGGAATTACCTGTCAAAGCCAAAGCCATTGTCTCCGGACGTCGAACCGTAGCGCAGACCACGGAGAAATTCAGTGCAAGTATCGGAAGGGCCCGGCAGCGATGCTCATCCAGGTTGCATTTACTGTAATTGCAGTACACAGTAAGGTAAAACGCCGTAGCAGAGACCTGGCTGCTCTCAAGTTAGTTTGTTGAATTGATTTCAACAAGCTGCGTCGAAGCAGATTTTTTTCAATCTATAGAAATGCTCCATTTTATCAAAAGGTGCATCAGAAAGTACGTACAAGTATTAATTACATATTGTAATATAATAACTAGGAGCATGAGTTTAAATTTATTTTATTGGTATTGCTTAGACCACATTTTAATATTTTATTCAATGGTCCGAAGTTTGTTTTCTTCTTCATTAGACATGAAAGTTTTGTAAGATTTCCATGAAACTTTATAGCTTCTCGCTTCCTAACATTTAATCACAATTAAATACTACTAAGCATCAAAACAAAGATTTTTATATTTGTGTTAATAAAAGAAAACAAGAGTTGTAAGTACCGAAAATTGGCAATATTGTTTTGATTATGTTGAAATTGTTCTGTATCAAATTATAATGCTTAGTTTACACGAGGCGCAAATACCTGAAAATCCACACGAAAATATCACTTTTTCTGTCACTTTTTTCGTTTCTTGTTGGCGTTAACTATATACGAGCCGATGCAAATGAAAGTGCATTCAATATTGATTTGAGTGCTAAACGTTAAAAAACAGCACAGCGGTTATTTGTGCACTGAAATAACTTTAACTTTATATTTCCGTCAGAACTTATCAACACGAAAGCGTGTTAAAGCAGGAAAAGAAATGTGATGCCATTTGAAAACTATGAAACCTATGTAGTTCGTTAGGACTAAAGTTGATTTTATCTAAATTGATTACGATATAAATAATTTTAATCATATTAAAGGTATTGTGGAATGCAGTCATTTCTTAGATTATTTTCTTAGAATAACTAATAACGATCTCGAATTAATGATCGGTCGATCTTAGAATAATTAAAAATAAAACTTTGTTTCTAATTCAATACACCTATGAATATTAATTAAAAGCAATGAATGAAAATGTTGAATAACACAACTTATACACACCAATCTTAATGACGACTTTTTGTTCCCGACCTCATCAACCATTAAACCAATAGGAAACAGGACTAGTGTTTTGAGCTTGCCTGTTGTATAGTATTTTTTAAATGTTTATTTTAAATAGTCACTTTTATTTACTCGTTTATTTAAAATGCAGTAGTAGAGCTTTACTCATTCAAAAAACTTTGTTCTGGAATGAGTTACGTATAATTTTAAATATTCTAGTGAACGATTTTAATACTTGAAAATGTTCAAAACAAGGTGCCATGGTTCAGTTGCTTTCCACTAGATATCACAGCGCGTACTCATACAATCTCTTAGCAATGTTCGTGGCACATTTGGCCGTTTAGTTTTTTGCTGCTAGAACCCGTAAATTTGCCCAGGTTTCGTCGAGTATCTCTTCTTGCATAAATTACCTGTTCCACCAGTCTGGGAGGTTGGGGACCTTGCGTAACATCATGTTGGTGGAGTTTTCCCGTTACACACAGCATCTACCTGGTCGGAGCTACTTGCTTCCCCGAGAGCGGCGCTCGTAGTGCCAGACCTTGGTTCTGGGAGCAATAACGGCGGGAAAACGAAGCGAAGACAAAACCCAGACAAGTCGCTCCGTCGAGTCCGGGCGATCGATTCCTCCAGAAGACCGGTTGACGGCCTCGGAAGTTGGTAACCTGCTAACTGGTGGGTTGAGATGAGGCAAGCTCATAGAAGGAATGGCATAAGTTTGGTCCGGTTTGGCAGACTGCACACAAGCAGAAAGAGTAGTGGATGTAGGAGAAAAAGATGATCTGCACTTGGCCATACCATTCCGCCTGCGACGTCGCCGTTCACGGGCGTCGTTGTTGAACCATGGCCTGAGGACTGTAGTTCCACCCAGAGCGGGTACGGGACACGTTTAGCGTAGTTGATCAACGATTACCAACCAACGAGTCCCATAGAGATAAAACACCGCCGCCGGGTCGTGCCGGGTCCAGTGAAATGGCTCCTCTTGAGCAGAGCTGTAAGGAGCTTTTCCAAGGAGCGTAGCAGAAATCGTCGAGACCTTGGCAGCGACGGATGGAAACCATCGGTGAGGGCATAAAGCTGCCATCGTTAATAAAACGAATAGATAAGTTTATGCATAGTTTTGCCAATTTTACAACCGTTGCCAGCATTACCTCTACCACAACCCGGGGAATGTCCGGGTACCACCTTGGCTGAACAGGGCGAAAAAGCGGGACAGATAAGTAGGTTTCGAGACGTCGGGAGCAGCGTGCTGAAGCCTTTCTACCGGTGGACATCATATCACATGCAGACACAGCCAGTATTTTGGCATGCCGTACCGTGCGGATGGCGTCAGGATAGTTTCGCTTTTTCTTCATCCTTCCGATGGGCGGTTGCTTACGGAAGAAACGGGGATGGCAGTGGGTGGTCCAACCGACGGAACCCGGGCGATGCCATCGATGCCAAGAAAGTTTTTAATTAAGGCCAAAGTAGTTTTTTCATCTTCACCGGAACCCGCTTCACGGTTCTTTCCGTCTTCCCGGCTTTCCTTCATGTGCTGCGGAATCCTTTTCGGTGAAAGCATGCTATCACCCGATGTAGAGGGTTTTTCCTAGCAGGAACCCTCTTTGTTGACCGTTTCTCTATTTTTGGGGGAAGTAAAACGCAATCGGGCAAATGTACAACCGGAAACCTCTACTCCTTTCCTTTACTCAGCACGACTTCACCACAGCACCGAGGAAAAGTTATTAATTTACGAGCGAATCGGGCTCAACATTAAACACGGAGGAAAAGGTTTACTATCGAACGTCGAACGAATTCAATGGACCGGTTGTAGTTTATTTTTTACTGCTTCTGCAGTGATAACCCTTTTAGATATTTTTATTACTTAGAGGTAACTATTTGCAGTACCTCATGTCGCATCTCGGATAAAAAGAGCAGAATGTATTTGCTTCTTGTAGCTTTTAAAGTATGTTTAAAACCATTAACAAATAAAAATAATTAATATCTTTCCTGTAGCTGAGATAAAACAGAAAAAAACTGTAAACAAGATAATGTTATTTAAAAGGATGAGAGTTCTTAGAAGCATACTTAAGATTTCTAGTTCACATTGAAGTTACAAAAATTTTAAAGACTCCGTTTTCTTTTGGGAAAAATAAGTAAATTAATGAACTTTTTACAGTTTTTTACTCACAGTTAAACGGAGTTTTTGGGTTTTTATGTCCGAGAAGACCAGATACTTACTCAACTTTTGGGAAATAATCGTTGTGAAGCACTGAGGAAATAGTATATGTTTCGTACTGTTTTTCGTACACCCAGAACGTTTTCGCCATTCCGGATTAAAAACTCCCCGGTTCGATTCGGTTCATTTGCGTTCACATTTTTCGCTCCGTTCGGTGCCCACTTGCCGGTAGGCCATTTATCAGCGATTTCCTCTCCTTTTCGGTGTGCACACTGATTATACTTCAGGATTTATTGGCAGCTTTCCGGGCGCTCTCTGCTGCAGGATGCACCCGCCGTCCATTCAAACACCAACATTTCCGATGCATTTAGAAGCCGGGCAGCCGATGGAAGCCAACATTAGTAGAGAGTGTTTGTGTGTGTTTCTGAGAGAGGGAAAGAAAGAGCGGGACAGAGAGCGCATGTGAGAAGGAAAAAGTAAAGGATTGGTAAATAGTGTAACTAGGACGATACTGGTGGACCGACGGATGCTGTAGAATTCCGCAGCATTAATCTTCGGTTGCCGGGTTTTATGCTGACAGTACGCCACGCATCGGAACAAAGCTGCAAATGAAGATCTAATGGTTACACAATGCCATTCCAGGTCAAAATATTGTTTGTTTACATTCTGAAATTCAATATAACCTTCGAACTATTGTTTGTATTACAAGACGTTTATTCAGGCCAATGGTGGTACAAAAGAAGAGTAGATAGACAATTCTGTATAACCTGTTCCTAAAGGGTCCCGCATACGTTAACAATTTGAAGGAAGCCTGTTAAAACTGGTTGATATTACTTTTTTCAATATTTTTAAAGTCATGTGGAATGCTGCTCATTCTCCTTTGAATTTAATATTTCAATTCACAGCGACATAATTTTGGTATAATCGTTAACCCGTAACGAAATAAACGTAAACAAAAGTTCATAAACGGCATATTTCAAATTGAATTCCGATCGCAATCGCGATGGCGTGCGGTTATTTGATTACTCCATAATTCTGTAGCACCTCGGCAAACCATTGACCTGATTTCCGTCACGTGGTCATCGCCATCTTTACCGTGGTACGCAAGGATAACTTTTTACTCACTTACGTTTAATGCCCTCACCCTAACCTTGCGCAAAGTGTTTCGTAATGTGATCGGAAGGGTTCCGGCAGGGTTTCAATTAAAACTCGGCATGATTAATGTGCGGCGGCGTGCGTGAGCGCACTCCCAATCAGGGAAAGGGATGAAAATCGGTGGTGAAATATTTATGCGAAACAATGTTTCAACGCCGTGCCCCTTCTGTCGAACGCAGTTGTGCGGGTCGCAATGCAACGCGATTAAAATGTGCCGATACACTTCAATAAATGAGTTCGCGAATTGGGAAGCAAGCAAAAACTGGCTTCCACCAACATCCCATTGATTATCGGCTAGAAAAATGGTTTCGACACTGTAACAGAACGGCAAATGAAAACAAAACCTGGTACGCAAAGTTCATGCGGTTTCGGATGGAATGTAAGTTACGCGAAAACTCTTTAATTAAATAGTGCAATTACCAGAAGTACGTGAACATTGTTGCAAGAGTAATTTTTTCAGCTAGGGAATAGCTTTCCCATTGATCCAATTTGAGCCAAATGTTTACTCAATCCAATTTGCATTAATCAGCTAGAAATGAAATCACAAACTGAACTTTCACCCTATCCCTTATAAGGTCATGTGAAGCAATATGAAAACCCTTTATTTCTTACAATGCATTCAAAACAAACTGTCAAAATCTTATTACTTATCTTAATCCATACATTGATTCTCTACACTCTCTTCCACTACAAAAAAAAAAATAAAATAAAACAACAGTAAAACTTTCAGATTGTTATTAAAACGAAGATTTTTAAGAGTTCTTTTTACCACGCGTTATTTTAATTTAAGAGGCAAAACGGCCCAACTATTTATGGAGAGTCCATGTTCATGTTTTTGAGCGTCGAAAATTTCAATAAAAATAGACTATGAAAAAAAAATTAGTGAACTTAAATTTTAAATTTATAATGATTTTTACCTACCATGTTTCAATATGAAAAATCTATAACTTATCATGTATCCATTGTGTGTGCAGAAACGTGCAGTCTTAATATAGCTGGAATAATGTCTTACTGAATAAATGTTGATATCTTTAGTGTTTTGTTTAACAGTTCCTGCAGTGAATTCTGCCCCTCGTAAGCAGGTGCATATTGCCAACTGATGGGGATGTTTTAATGTTTGTTGCCACTACCAAACTGCAAGGAATTATGAATCTAATCCTATTCAGTATCCGTCAAATAACATATTGAGGTACTTGGGGAATGTCTGCTTGAATGGTTTTCAATTTTAAAACAAGCAATCAGTGCGGCATTCCTCGATTTTTAAATTATTACAAAACGAAGTTGTAAGCCCTCTAAAGAGGCCTTTCAAATTGCACATCATGGTGTTGTAAGTCGTTTCGCAAATCATACATTACCCAATCCTTCGTGTTGTGCCCGCTGAATGATTGCAATCGCCTTAGTTCGTTACAATCCGTCGTAAAATCGTATCAGTGTCGCTGGAACAGAAAAGCCCTCGCGTCGTTGATGTGTCTTAACTTCATTCGCTCAAACATGGCCTTAGCATATCACACGCGCCGTTGGATCCTGTCCCCAGCGAATGTTTATGGTGGTTAACCTAAGACAAACCATTCGAGGTTTTTTCTTCCTCTTATTTTCCTCTCTTCAAAGGCCTAAACGTGCAATCTTAATTGCCCTGCACGACGATTGCGACGAAGATGTTTCGTGCACAATTGTTCAGGCCGTACGCTGGATGGCGTTTCTTAATTTCTCCGAAAGCAAATGGGTATGTTTGCGGACGCACCGCATACGGTCGGGGGCATAGCATAATATACATTATAATCTCCTTGCTCCTCATGATACATTCCGTTTACCAAAGTTCAGCAGTTTGCATTTAGAGGCTCGTGTCGAAACGCATGCGTGGGACAAAATTCAGTCGAATGGAGGGAGTCACTTTTGCATGATTTTCTATTGACGGGGTTTTCAACTAACATAATACGTAACATGCAAATAATAATTTTTTAAGCGTACTAATTTATGAATGTTTATCAATAACATCAATAACCCTCATTTATTTTGACAATTTTAACTTTTCCTGAAGTTACTTCATAATAAAAGTATTAAAAACTTCTCATTCTGGAATGATTACTTGTTAAAATTCGCGTTAAGACCATTACAACTAAACATACTACATCGTTCAGAGTATAAGACGTCTCCTGCTCGCCCTTTTAACCACAACTCAGGGTTAGCAAACACTGGGATGTGCTGTCTTTGAACCTTCATAACAAGGTTATTCTTTATGGCAACTGTGGGAACGGTTTTAATTGCTAAATAATCATCCCAAATTTATTCTCGCTCCTCGAAGCGAAGCGGGCCGGAAAGCGGTCCGGGCTCGGTAGGCGCAAGAGATGTGTGACCGCACACCACCACGCTTATGAGCACATTCCAGGACATGCCTACCGGTGGCTGGCGCTACGTATTAAATTGCTACAGTAATTTGTTTCCACTTCGCCTGCCGTGCTTAAAGCCGTACCCGGCACGGCTCGAATACAATCGGGCCAGCGAGCTGGAAACGGACTCTCTAAGGACGTTTACGGTGCGCACAGGACAAGCTGGTGCAGCTGCTTGACTCGGAGTACATAATTTCCCTCTTCTGCAAATACCGTGCGCTGGCCACGATTTGCAAGAATTCATACAATGAAAAGAAACATTATAGACGGAGCATACACTAAAGGCACGGAAACACCGTTTCGATTCCGTCCGAGGTCAGGCAACACATCGAGTCTGCCTCAAGACTGGCATCTCGGAAGTACGGCAAGCCAGCGAAAAGTGCCTTCCTTAACGCTTGACAACCGGGCAACATCGGTGGCGATGCGATGGACCTAAAGTTTCGCTCCCGAAAGGCGGAACGTTTTCAACAATGTCTGAAGTTTTCTGGAAAGCTTTCTTTGGTCATTTTTCTACGTCGCAAAGTCAAGTGCGGGGTTGAGGCCGGATGAAGCACTTACATTTTACTTAACCCACATACCTCCTCATTCACACCTTTTTTCTACCCGTGCACGATGACGGCGGCGATGCCGTCGACGTCTTGAAAACTATGCTATACCGAGTGCCGATGATTTCTCGAGCTCGTACTATTTCGCCGGAATCGCTCTCCAAGGACTAAAGAGTGCGTCCGGCGTGCGGCTGAAGTGAACACCAGCGGTGTATCTGGTTGTTCCGACGCGACCAGGATATGCCAGCTTGTACAGCTGTACCGCTTCGGTAGAGGATTATTTCATCTAGCAAACGTATTCTTAATGCACTGCTCAAGGATCAAACGGAAGAGCGTTTCTCGGAAAAGTGTTAAAGGGTACGCTAAGGGTGAAATACTTTTCCACCCAATTTGTATCCTTTTTTCTCTCTACCGATGATGTTGGAAATTACGGGTGAATGATTAGCTACTTTTAGCTACAGTTTTAGCAATCTTCTGATGGTTTTTTGTTAACGAATAAGTCAAGATTTGTGAATGGAAAATTATACGTTTGGTGGTTCATTTAATACACGTTTTAATTATTTAACACGAACAGATTCCATCACAAATAAATAAACATGAAGTAACACAAAACATAATTAGAATCATCGTTAGAAAACCAAATGAACGCCACTTTCTGGGAGCTGTTTCTTTCCTGTTGCAACCTTGTACTTTGTTTACACAGCAGCAAACCGGGCGATTAAGCGCGGAATTGGATTCGAATAAAATCTCACCCGATGCGGTTCCAACGGGTTTCTGTTTATTTTCACTTGTGATTTTTTTGTTTTTATTTGCACTCACCGCCGTCAGAACCAGAACGCAAGATAAGAAAATCGGATTTATTTCTATTTTGGGACTGATCGCTTCCTACACGGCTGCCTGGCTTCGGACAACCCGTTGGCCTTGGCGGGCGATGGTGTGGCTTGATTCCCTTTTTGCGTACTTGCAGCGTTGTTGGTGAAGGGAAGCGTGTAGTTCAACCAGCGTAATGTGGAAGCACAACTCCATATCTTTTTTGCAAAAAGTCTTAAATGAAATCTTGAATTATAAGTGGAATAAGGTTTAGGACATATTGCAGGTATTTAAATGTTTAGATATACAATTTACTGAATTCTGTAAGTTATTATATGGTTAAATCTTAATGTATAATTAATATCTCAATCATAAATTAACTATACAGCTATATGTTTCATATTTTCAGTGATTGTTTTTTCATCAAGTTTATTTTTTTAACCAAATTGTTTTAGCTAGAATTCCTACGAAGTATATTATAAAATTTTCCTTATGAATAAAAAAAACAAAAATATTATGGTGGTATTCAACCCAAGATTTAAACCCAATCGAGTTAAATGAGTTTAGTCTGATGCTATGATGTCAAAGTGGAATTATCGGGAGGAAGCGTATCAGAAGGTATTGAAAGTTGTTAGTTAACTTACTATCTCGTTGTTAATTTTTTACTGCTAAAAAGTTTTCTTATAGGTTTGCTGCTATTATCTTTGTATTTTTTTTACCTGACCTATTAAAATTAAAAAACATTTTCTTACTTATGAAAATCGTGTGTGGCAACCAATTGGTCTAAATTGAAACACATTTTATCTTACGAGTAGCAGAAAAACCAAAAATCAACCTTCAAACACACCTACTCTTGTCTATGGACACGCACGCTGGAAAGCCGGAGTTTGCGAAAAACTTTACCAAAACGCCAAGAGGCACGCAACGGGGAGAAGGGGGAAACCGCCTACAATCCAACAGATTCGAAGAGTCGTTTGTGGTGTGCACGCCGAGGAAGCGAGCGAGATGGGTGAATGTCAATTATGCTTTGGACGGCGACTGCGACGTCCATGCTTTCCTGACCCCGGCCAGCAGCATAATTTTAGAAGCGATTCCCAGCCCGTCCCGAACCGAACCGAGGCACAAAGAGCTGCAGCGGGCGGCGAAGGATGCTGTACGGCGACGCTGGAGATGGAGAAGAAGCTCACGCTGCAGGGGAGAAGAAATGAAAATCCGAGTCACCGACGGGCGTCATGATGTCCCACAGCATGGCACGGTATGCTGTAGGACCGAAGAGAG